>CM034153.1:731644970-731895975 GCA_019776745.2 Taxus chinensis | reverse complement strand
ACAATGATGTATCTTCAGCTATATTTTACTGTAAATTTTGTTGAATAATTCCCGGACTGGATGCAGTTTCTGAGATGAAATTAATTTATTAATAATTTAATACCGACTATGGACTGACCTTTTCTCCCATAGCCTCCTGAATCAATATGGTGTCACCCGACATCCTTTCAATAACCTCCCCTGTTGACGTTTCAGTATCAAAGAATCCAATATCTTGCCTTAGAATAGTTTTTAAGTAGAGACTCCTGATACGTGCAGCCTGTCTTTCCCCTGTGCATGTCCAACAAGATGCCCCTACCAGCCAGGAGGAAATAAAGTGAGATAATGAAGTATCCACATCACTTCTAGTTACAGGCAAGAAAGTATGGTGGCTTGCAATATACACGGAAAATTCAATTCTGTCTTAATACTCTAAACTACAAAGTTGTGTGGCTATACTACTCTACAAAGAGAACTACTTATGAGATAAATGATAAATACAACCCAGAATGATGACAGTTGAACACACAATGCATAAGTTTGATATGAGAAATAATATCTTACCAAGGAAAGATGCAACTCCTGCACCGCAAGCAAGATAAACAAATTTCAAAGCTATCTGAAGCAACCCAAACAACAAAAGTGTAAGTTCAACATTAAAGTAAATTCAAAAGCAACAAAAGTTCTATCCTTCTTTCCTCATGGAAACATCAGTCAAATCATATTGCAATTGAACTTGCTTCTAGTGTCCTCCCCTTAAAAGGGTGGGTTCTCATAAGTAAGAAATTAAATGAAATTTCAGTAATTATGCTCCCACATAGTAATAACTTTATATATTATAACCTCCCTTGAGCATAAAATTTGTGGAAAATCACTTGAAGAGCCATTGCACATTTTTTTGTTCTAATTAAGATAGTGGTGGAGTGATTTAGTACTATATCTTGTTTTTTTTATTGGTAAATATGGACGATAACTGGGCCTAGCTTGAGATGTAGCAAATCAAGGACCCCATTCCCGGATATTGAGGCTGAAGACCAAATAATTAATCTAGTATTAATGCTTGGGATTACTATCAAACCCACACATTATATGATCGAGAAGGATCAATGAGAGCCGGACAACAGGGCTTCTTCCTAATGATCTAGGAGAATTTGAGACTTCAAGTAACTCGTGGTACAAAGATAGTACCCAATGCCATGTGTTGTCTTTACCATCGGTTGTAGGACCATCCCAAGCACAAATTGGCATACCACAAGGTTGTAACACTCCTTCATCGACACCACACATATCCGGTAGTGTCAATACTATTTCACACAGTCACACATCAACACTTCTAGAAAATGACAAATCAATGGGTTAGAATAGTTACAAGGTGAACGACTATTATTATTGTAACAGTTCAACTATCTTTTTGCCTGCAACACATGTATACTACTGCATTTTTCCATTTTTTGGTAAGACAACCGAAGATAAAACATGAAGTACATTAGAGTTGAGACATCTTGTAGCACATCTAACCTCTCCGATCTTGTACAAAACAATTCCATAATATAACCTTGCAACTTACAGTACTAGCACAATGTTTATTGTTTTCTCCTTTGTGTCTCCTTATATATCCTTACCTTAATCATTTCAAATACGTTTCTACCACAATACATTTAATCCCCTGAGTGTCATTGTCCACCAGTGTCCTTTTGGGCCTCGGGTCAATGGCACCAGAGCATACACACGTTATATTTCTTCGTGTTATTGAATAGAACATGAAGTACATTAGAGTTGAGACATCTTGTAGCACATCCGACCTCTTTGATCTTGTACAAAATAATTGCATAATATAACCTTGCAACTTATAGTTCTAGCACAGTGTTTATTATTTTCTCCTTTGTGTCTCCTTATATATCCTTCACCTTTATAATTTCATATACGCTTCAACCACAGTACATTTAATCATGTAAGTGTCATTATCCACTAGGTTCCTTTTAGGCCTCGGGTCAATGGCACCAGAGCATGCACACGTTATATCATTTCTTTGTGGTATTGAATTTCCCATCTTAATCCATCTATTGTTGTATGCCCACTTATACAAGGTATGTTTATAGAAAATTAGGGCTTAAAACGTGTGACCCTTCATCATACCTTCCTTTATGTGCTTGGATGGTAGAGAAATCAATTTCAAAGATGCCAACTTCATAAGTGCTCCATGAAATGATAGTGGATGCTCTATAGAGAGACCAAGTGGTTTTGGAGGAACACCATGCATGTGAACAAACGAGAATGGTAGTTAACTTTGCTCAACTACTCAAGCATGTTCACTCTCCTTCAAATACATCTACTTCATGTAGACCTTTGAGTGTTCAAATACCATACAAGGTATCATTCAATCCCGACATCTCTATGTTTGAAGGAAAAATAGATGCAAATGCCTTAGATAACTAGCTTTACCTAATTCATTCATACTGCTTGGTAAATCACTTTTTTGTCAAAGAAAAGATGAATGTGTCTCTTTTGAAAGTTTGTTTTGTTTGTAACTAAATGGTGGGATAACTACTGCATGACTCACTAGGATGATTTAGACTCGTCTGTAGATAGTTGGACATGCTTTGTAAATGCTCTAAAATTACCTAATATCCAACTGGAAACTTTGATGACAAGTACATCAAGTTCGCACAATTACACCAAGGTTGTGATCAATCTATTAAAAAATATACCGACACCTATCACACTGTGGTCAGGGGTTTAGGAAACCAAGTAGAATAACATTTTGAAATATAGGTTAGGATTGAGAACATACATTCAATTTGACATGGAATTTTTCCAAATATTTTCTCTAGGAGAGGCCTACATATTTGCTTGCAAATTCGAAGCAAAAGCCAAACATAAGTGTAAGAAAGACAATCCCAAGTCTTAGGACAAAACATAGTTCAATAATCCTATGTCTAGGATGAAGAAAAAATCCTAACTGTGGGAAGACCATTTGCACCATCCTCAGAAGAAGACAACTTCACAAAATGACCATATTAAGCAATCCAAGATTGGGAAGTGGTGTTCAATTCATAGTACTAGCAGCGGGTACGATCACTATGACACCAAGAAAAAGTAAGAAAATCACAGACTTTGAACTTGGTGCCATGGTAGGTACCATAATTGTTGCATTCTCAAATATGAGTCAATGGACAACCTGTGCACTTCATCTTTGACAATGGAAGCCAAAAGTACTTGATTTCTCTTGAAGCAATTTGCAGAGTGAAATTTCCACTTATGCCTCATCCATAACTATACTCCATTTGATGGTTCAGTTTGGGCTTTGAGAAACATGTCACTAAACAATGTTGTTAGAAGATGTGAATAGACAAAGATTGAAGAGGAACTAGAATGCACACATTGTAAATTTTTTGTCCGTCATTTTACTATGTAAGAGATAGTTACAAAATGGTTGAAGTGTTTACAATCGTAAAGTAGTTAATACATAACAATAGTGACTTAATTATAAACTATAAGCCTTAAAGTTTAATAGCCCCTCATAAAGCTTACCCTATAGAAAGCAAAAACAATCATATTAATAGAAAATATCTTGAAATTAAAACAAAGCCAAACAAAATCACGTATTCTTTAGAAGCTTTTTCTTTGAAAACAATTCTTTGACTAGGTAGGACTCCATCAAACTGCCTTGTAACTTTTGTAAAGGCGTAATTCCCGAGTTCCCAGATTTCACCTCCTCAAACTTTCAAATTACAAACCTTTCGAATTATTGGACATCATCCATATTGAGTGATATCCACAATTCTTTGTCTAGTAGTCTCATGACTATCATAAGGTTATATAAATCCCAAGATCCACATACTCCTGAACTAGTTGAGCAACTATCCATGTTGATTTTCATCTACACTTGATCGCTTCTTGTCTTCAAAGCGCGAGCTTCTTTAAAATAGGAAAAAGTCATAAAAAGTCCCAATTAAAAAATCGTGACTATTTTTTTGAAGCTTGTACTCACGACATGGTTTTTGTGCGAACTAAAAATTTGAATTTTTAAAAAAAGCTATATTCACAATTTTGCATTCACGACTCAATTTTTTGTGCCTGAAATGTATGGTTCTTAGGATAAACTCGTGAACAGATCATGTTTTTTTGTTTGCCTAAGTGGGAGCTATAAATTTTAAATTTGCAAAAAAAGTTTGAATTTGTTTCTTCCCAAACTAGTGATTGTCATTTTTCTTTGGTGTCAATTGTAGATAATCATTCTCGAATTTATTTTCACTAACAGTATCTAACACAAACTGTATTAGGAGCGAACTGTCATAGGAGAGTTTCCTGAACTCACAACTATTATATCTTGAACTATGAGGCACTTTGAGCACCAATGGCTCCGATACCAATGATAGAAGATGTGAACTATCAAAGAATGAAGAAGAACCATAATACACACATTCTAATTTGTGTGGCCATCATTTTACTATGCACGAGATTGTTACAAAATGGTTGAAGTGGTTACTACCTTACATTAGTTAAGACATAACTAATAGTCAATTAATGAGAAACATGTCACTTAACAATGTCACTCGAGGTACATAATAAAGCCTTTTCAAGATGGGTTTCTTTGTGGTGTAGCTCCATTAGAGGTATATGATGCTTTATGTGGGCTACTGTATCTTTTTCATTGGCATGCAATATATGAAGCGAATCCTAGAAAGAATATTATAGATGGTGACAAGATATAACACATATTATAAGTAGTTCTTAAGCTTTCGCTTATTAATGCCAAGTAGTACAAGAAGCTTGTTAGTTCCAGTAAGAAGTTTGTACTCTTTATGGTGAGGCATGAACATAAGAATGCCCTTGCAGCTCAAATGCATACCTTGGTTCCTTCAACAGACACCGAGTAGTTGCACAATGTGCTACACAAATACAATCACCTAAAGAAATTCCTATGCATTGTGCAGTAAAGCACCCTATAGATTTGATACTAGGACTACCTCTACCTAATACATCCTATATCGTAGGTCATGTCTCAAGAATGAAGAGATTAACTGACAAATCCATGAACTAGTTGATAATGGACACATTAGGGCCAGCTCATCACCTTGCGGTTGCTTGCACCAAAGAAGGATGGTACATGGAGGTTGTACATCAATTGCATAGATCTTAACAAGATCAATGTGAGGAACTGATACCTTCTTCCCAAAATAGAAGATCCTCTAGTCACCAAATTAAATCTTAAGTTGGGGTATCATTAGAGTCCTATTGAACCTTCAGACGTTTGGAAGACATCCTTCATAGCCATGGAAGGTTTGTTTGAGTGGTTACGTATGCCCTTCAACCTTACTAATGCATGTGACATTCATGCAGATGATGAATGACATAATCCAACTATTAGAAAATTCATTTATGGTAGTCTATCTTGACAACAACCTCATCTTCAACAAAACATGGGGGATTGTTTGTGCCATATTCAATGAGTTCTTCACACTTTGCGACACTGACGGATGATGTATGATAACATAGAAAAATGTCTATTTTCCATTCGGGAGATACAATATTTAGGATATTTTAGACACATAAGGAGATATCTAGACCTCGCTAAGACCCCCATCATCCAGGAGTTGTCTACACCAAAGAATTTCATAGATCAAGGTAAATTCTATAACTTACACAATTTCTTTAAACTTGAACAGGCAAAAATGGTGAAAACAAGAAATTTGGATTTTGGGGGCACCCCTTTTGATTTTCTCTAACTTCCCTATTCAAGAAAAATCTAAGGAGTTAGCAAAAATTTGCTAAAATTTGAAAAAATGGAAAAAACCTATTTTAATGTATTGCAGGTCTAGGGGCTAAAGGTGGAATAACTGTGGATGGAACTAGGGTTCCTCATCCTTGACTTGGGTCTGAAATGCTAAGGAAACAATGATTTACAGGTAAATCATCCTTGACGGCCCAGGAAGCACAAGTTCCATTGGGCCATGAGTTCCCCGAAATCCCGACTTGACCGATTTGCAAAGGGCATTGAAGTAGATCCAATGTATTGCGGAAAAGGCAGAAGTTCGGATGGCCCGAGTGGTCCAAGTACTGGGGGACATGAGTTCCCTGAAAAGGCATAAATTTACACCACATTTGCAAAGGTGGCATCAATGGTGTTGGCAGTGGTGGGAAAAAGGTAGGTCCAAGGGCCCAAGTGTAACAATGTACATCGCGGGGACATGAGTTCCCCGCGGAGGAAATTGCGCACATCAAAGGAGGTGGAGTGCATTGCGTGGAGAATCAGGTTTCCCTAAAGGACCCTTGTACCCCAGTGCCATGAGTTCCCCAAAAACCTGCAATACCCACAATGAAAGGGAAAGTGGTTTAATGTGGATTATGAGAGCCCGCATGGAACACCCCGACCCTGATCTTAAAATAGGCATAACTTTTGATCCAGAGCTCCGATTTTGAAAAATTGGACTTTTTAGAAAGGGTCGACATCCTCTACACCACAAAAAATGATTTCTTATTTTTAATGAGGGTAGGTGGGTGAAAATAAAATAAACATCTCCAGCTCTATATTAAATGCTCAGTCCCGTAAAATGCAAGAAATCCCTGAAAACTCAAAATAGCTACTCACACTCAGAAGGGCCATAACTTTTGCAATTCTCAACAAATTCTCACAAAAATGGTCTCGTTGGAATCATGGCTCCAAGCCCACACACATAAAATCAAGAAATGTAAAAATTGATGAAGTTTTGGGTGATTTTTTTAAGGAAAATGAGCCCAGTTCTGTTTGGTTTTTTGAAAGTGGTTGAAGGAGCATTAATGAGCATGGGAAATCATTCTTTCACTGCTGCAAGTTATGGGACACCTTGAGATTGCTTTTTCAGGTCCAAAATCACCAACCACACTCATTTATCATGACTTGCAATTGGTTGAAAGTGGATTTCGGGATTTGCATCCCTCTCTCTCTCTCTCTCTCCAAAATTCTATAAATTGAATGTGTTGGGCTCATTGTAAAGGGAGGATAGTTTTGAGTAGCAAAACTCTGTCATTTTGGTTTTGTGAAGCCAATGTGCTAGGCCTTTGTAGTGGACTCCTTGCATGGTGATCCAGGCCTTTCCTTTGTAATAGTTTGAACTTGTGCATATTCAATGAAGCAATAGATGCAAGTTTGTGGATGTATCTTCCCTTGTTGTGTTTGTTTGCATTCTTCTTGCCTCTTCAATCTTATTGTAGATGTATTGTGTCTATTCTATGCTCTTGCAGGGATTCATTACTATTGTGTATGCATGGAAATGTGTTGTGAATGTTGTTATTAGACTATGGAGAACTGTTATCACCCTCTCTAATCTGCATTTTGCTTCCATTTTCACACATTGGGGACTGTTCTCACACCCTCCTTTTCTGGTGTATCACCGTTGTTAGTGTAGGCTTTATTTTCATGCACTCTCTCTCCCTGGTCCCTTGGAAAGTTAGATTAGGATTAGATAGTTTTTCCTACATTAGGAGTAGTTAGTGGTGGGTAGTTTAGGAGAAGAACCAACTTTCTCTGGAGGTCTATCTCAAGTAGCAAGTCCCACAACTTGGAGATAGTACCCATGTTACCCAGTCACACTGTGAGCTCAAGCATCACACACACACTTGTGCAAATCAGAGGGTGTTGTGATTCAGTGATAACAGTTCTGGCACGCCGGTGGGACTAAAGAAGTTTTTATTTTTTGTTGCAGCAAGTTTGATGTGCTCTTGTTGTGAAATTCCAGCTTGTAAGAGGCTTTGAAATAGCACATCTGATGACTCCAAAAGGGAGAATCCACTGGTTTCAGCAGTCCAAACTTGTAGATTTATGAGAAGAATTCAAACAAGGTCAAGAACTAGAGAGGAAGGAATTTTTGAATACTTGCAGTTATCTCTAGGTAGAGGAAGAAGGGGAAGAAGAGCTCAAAGGTCTCCATCTCCACCAAATAGAACACTATCCACACCTCCACCTGGTAGGCCTTTCATTCAATCAACTAGAGTTCTTAGACCGATTATAATGGCACATCTACAACAACAACCACTGCAAGGGCCACCAAATCCCTATGTCAACTTCACGGGAAGCATCCCACTTGCTCTCAATGCACAAAATCCAATTCTAGTTGCAGCATTGAAGAACATTCCATATTTCACTGGAGAGAACCATACAACTCCGATTGACCACATCCAAGACATTGCAAATGTCTGTGCAATTCATGAAATTATTGAAATGGACATTGTTGTTAAGTTGTTGGCATCCTCCTTTAAGGGTAAAGCTTTGCAATGGTTTAGGAGTCTAACAACAGGATCTATCCAGAATTGGGACCATTTGTGCACAACTCTTCACAATCAATTTGGGGAGAAGGCAGACAACTTATCTCTATTGGAACAACTAACCACAATCAAGAGAGCACCAAATGAGCAGATGGTTGATTTCAACTTCAGGTTTCAAAGGACATGGGATAGAATTCCACTTACTGTGAGACCAGCAGCTGAAGGTGCCTTTCTATACTTCCTAAAATCTCTAAATTCAGATATTGCAATGATGATACAATCCATGGGAGGTACAACTTTACCCGTAGCTTATAGTATTGCCATTAGAGCCAAAAATTGTCTGATTCAAGCTGGTAAACTTGCACCTAGGCCACCCATGCCTCTTTATCCAGAATTAGGAAGTCCAAGCACTAGTCAAGCACCTACATTAGCTCCCATTCCTACCCCCAAAAAATCAGAGCTCCACTGAAGCTTCTACCTCATCTTCTAGTACCTCAAATGAGCTCCAAGAAGTCATGAAGCAATTGCAAAACTTAGGAAATGAGTTGGTGACAATTAAGAGGCAAAAAGCTCAAAATTTCAGGTCATATCAGCCTCAAACCCAACCCAATAGGCCTTGTATCAGCCTAATAGACCACCTGCTCAAACTGCAAATCAGAACCAAGTGAAACCTCCTACTAATAGGCCATTTCAGCCTTACAATCCTAATGTTGCATCCACATCTAGAGCCTTGGTACCAGTGCAAAATAACATGGCTCAAGAATATGACTGGTGCTTCCCATGCAATCAACCTCATAACCAGTCAATGTGTTTCAATGGTGCTTTGAATCAAGCTCTTATGGTGACAACAATGGGTGTGGAACAAGAGACAAACCAAGAAGGAAATCAGTAGCAGAAAGTTACTCAAGAAGCACCTCTAAATGAGACCACACTTGTCAATTGGCAAGTTGAAGATTTTTGTGGTATAAATCAAGCCCCTTCTCAAAGTGTAGCAGTCAATACATGGTCCAAGAAGAGAAATATTGGAGAGGGACAATCATCCAATTCAAATGATTCACAACCCTCTATCACTCAACAAGGTATTGGTAATCAAAATGTAGCTCCCAATGTGCAAGGTCAACCCAAGCCACCTTCTAGACCAGCCTCAAGTACCAGTTGTAACAACCCATGTGCAAGAAAAAATGTGCAAAGAAAGGGGCAGTAGAGAAGATAGCTCATCTCCATTCAACATCATTGAGAAAATGAATAAAAAAATGTAAACATCTCAATGTGGGAGTCATTAGCTATCCCAGGACAAAGAGATCTATTGCAAGCTTGTCATGGAAAATTGGTCCACATCAAATCAGTCATCCAAAGAACAAGAAAAGGTGCTTACCAATGCAGCTCAGTAGGGAGGAAATCAAGGAGGCCAACAAGGTAAAAACATGAAGCCCCCCCATTCTATATATCATTGATTATTGGAAATAATCTTGGTCCATAATTGCATGATTGATTCGGGAGCAAGTAGCTCTGTCATGCCAAAACAAATAGCTGATCAACTGGGTCTTCAATATGAAGTCATTTCTAGAGGCATGGTGACAATTGGATGGGACAACAGTAACAACAGTTGGAGTAATCAAAGGATTGAGCCTCACATTGCATGCATGTCCCAATGTGACCATATTACAAGATGTATCAGTCATAGACTTACCACCACTCTTTGCATTATGTTTGTCAAGAGACTTCACCACTAAAATTGGAGGTTATTTGTCTGCTGATTGGTCACACATGTTATTCAGAACAAGGTATGGAGCCAAGGCTACAATCAGGTCCGAACCAATTGCAAATTTCCACATTGAGCCTCATACACCAAATCCAATCAATGCAAATTGTTCAGCCTTTGATCAAGAAGATTTCCCAAGCACTTATGAAGCAGATACTAAGGTTTGGAAGCATTCCAGACTTGACTCTTGATGAATGGGAAAACAAGAGGCATGCATTTGATCCTTACAAGGAAATGGAGGAAGTTGAATTAGGCATTTATTGCTTGCATGAAGAGAATCCACCTCTCCCTAGCATCACCAAGCCAGATCACTAAAGATGATAATGAGGTATGGCAATTATTCTTTGATGGCTCAAGGAGTATACAAGGTGTTAGAGGAGGAGCTATGCTTGTTTCACCACAAGGTACAAAATATTACTCATCTTTCCATTTTCAGTTTTCTTGCTCAAACAACACAGCTGAGTATGAAGCCTTGATTCATGGATTACATTGGGAAAGAAAGAGAGGTATCAAGAACTTGCAAGTGTTTGGAGATAGTGAGCTAATTGTGAACCAAGTAAAAGGACAAAATGCTGCTAAGAATGATCTTTTGAAGAATTACAAAAATCAGTATGGGATCTCATTGAAGATTTTGAAGCTTTTAACATCAATTCCATCCCAAGAAAGAAGAATGAAGCAACAGACAGACTTGCAGCAATTGGGGCAGCATTTGACATTGTGGAAAGTATCAAAAGTGAGAAAACTCAGCCCCATATCAAGGTTTTGGTAAGACCAGTTGTCCCAGACAATAATGCAAGTTGGCAAGTCTTCGAGAATGATCAGCAAATTGTCAATTTTCTACAAGAAGAAGTTGAGTTCTCTGCTAGAAACCAAGACAAGTTGGAGCAGCAGTATGGTGACCAAGTGGTGCAACTGAGAACTAACAAATTACCAAAAGGCCTTGTGACTTTGGAATCAATATTCAACCCAAATGATCAATTCCAGAAAGAGAAGGAAAATATTCAGGTAAAGGGTGAAGATTCAGAGCCTATTTTAGTAGGTGAAGGCAAGACATTGCAAATTGGCAAAGTAAGTACTCAACAAGAGAAATATGAATTTGTTCAACTTTGTCAAGAATTCCCAGATGTCTTTTCCTGGACTTATAAGGATTTAAGAGGTTTCAATCCAAAGTTAGCACAACATACTATTGAGCTAGATCCAGAATCCAAGCCTATCAGACAAAAGCAAAGGCCGGTGAATCCTCACATTGAACCTCTCATGAGAAAAGAGTTGAACAAGCTAATTGAAGCTAGCATCATCTTTCCTATCAAACATTCAAGTTGGGTTGCAAATTTGGTGCCAGTAAGGAAGAGAAATGGAGAGATCAGACTGTGTGTAGACTTTCATGATCTAAATAGAGCTTCACTCAAAGATCATTATCCACTTCCTTCAATGGAACAAATCCTGCAAGTAGTAGCTAGTTCGGAAAGGTTTTCATTGCTAGATGGCTACTCAGGCTATAACCAAATAATGGTGAAGGAAGAAGATCAGTTCAAGACAACCTTCACTACAAAATGGGGCACATATGCTTACAAGAAGATGCCATTTGGATTGTCAAATGTTGGAGAAACATTTCAGCGAGCTATGGATATGGCGTTCAAAGGACTAATCAACAAGATAGTGCTTTTATATCTAGATGATATCACCGTCTTCTCAAAGAATGCAACAGACCACCTCTTTCACCTCAGGAAAGTATTTCAAAGGTGTAGAAGATTCAGAGTGTCATTGAATCTGAAAAAGTGTGTATTCTTGGCACATGAAAGAAATTTGTTGGGCCATATTGTTTCAAGAGAAGGGTTGACAATTGATCCTGAAAGAGTTGAAGCTATCAGAAACTTTCCATTTTCAAGTCATAAGAAATCTCTCCAAAGCTTCTTGGGAAGGATAAACTTTGTCCATAGATTTGTGCCTAATTTTTCCACTCTTGTGAAGCCATTAACAATGATGTTGAAGAAGAGTCTTGCATTCAAATGGACAACAGAAGGAAAAGAGAGTTTTGAGGCTATCAAGTATGCAATATCACAAGCTCCAACTCTTATCAACCCAAATTTCTCCAAGGAATTCATGTTGTATGCTTTTGGAGGATCAGACACAATCTCAGCTATCTTGGTACAACTGAATAAAGAAGGTTCAGAACAACCCATAGCTTTCTTCAGTCAAAGCTTGGAAGATTATGAAGTAAAGTATTCTTTCATTGAAAAGCATGTTCTTGTTGTCATTAGGAGTTTGAAGAAGTTCAAGACACTTGGTCTCAAACAATAAGATCCAATTGTAGTATCTCATGTCGGTGTCAAGGATTTCTCTAAACAAATTTGAATGAGAAAAGGGCAGGTTGGATCACTCGGGTAATGGAATATGATATTGAAATCAAAGTGACCAAGCTGGTTCGTGGCAAAGGTTTGTGTGAGCAGCTAGCTTCCAAACAACATGATGAGTCAAAAGGTGAAGAAGAGGTTGTCCTAGTGCTACAAAATGATCAAGAACAACCAGCTGATGATGCACCCATTCCATGTTGGACTCAAGACATGGTGCATTATCTCCAAATAGGTTTGTGCCCTCCAGAATGGAACAAAGCTAAGAGAAGATATTTCAGATTGCAATCCATTCCATATGTGCTCATTGATGGCATCCTATTCAAGAAGGATGTGAATGGGGTGTTATTGAGGTGTGTCCCAACAAGTCAGGTTGAGAAGATATTACATGAGTTCCATGATGGGGAAGTGGGAGGCCACTTTTCTCCATGAGTAACAACTCTCAAAATCATGAAAGTTGGTTACTATTGGCCTATGGTGTTTAGTGATTGCTACTCATGGATTAAAAAGTGCAAGAAGTGTGCATTCTTCACAGGAAAAGAAAGACTTAGCAGCCCTGCCTCTTCATCCAATCTTAGTAGATCAACCATTCATGTAATGGGGATTGGACTTCATTAGAGTTATCAATCCAAATTCAAGTCAAGGCCATAAGTGGATACTTATGGCAACAGACTATTTCACCAAGTGGACTGAAGCAGTGGCACTTAAGGAGGCAAATGAATCCAGCATCTTGGATTTCTATGAGGGGATAGTCATGAGGTTTGGTGTCCCTGCCACTATCATTTCAGATAATGCATTGGGATTTCTTGGCACAAAAATCACATAGAATGGGTTGTTAGAAATGGAATTTATCTCAACACTTCTTCGAATTATTACCCTCAGGGTAATGGCCAAGCAGAGTCCACAAACAAGAACTTGTTGAGAATCATTAGAAGAAATCTTGATGAGAATCAGAGAACTTGGCATACAAAGCTCAAATCATCTCTATGGGCTGATAGAATCACACCCAAGAGGTCTACAGGAAGCTCTCCATATAAGCTTGTATACGGGAAAGGAAGCAGTACTACCTATATCACTTGAGTTTCTGGCATTGGAACTCATGAAATAGTTGGAACTAGCTGAGTTTGAGCCCATGGAAATCAAGTATGCAGAACTAATGGAATTAGAAGAAACAAGAGAACATGCAGTGCAAAACCATGGAAAAGGATCAAGCATTGATCAAGAGAAGCTTTGACAAGAAAGCTAAAGCCAGGACATTCCAAGCAGGAGACTTGGTACTGAAGTGGGATGTTGATCGTGCAAAGCCAGGAAAGCATTCCAAGTTCGATGCCATATGGAGTGGTCCATATATGATCATTGAATGCAAAGGTAGCAATGCCTTCCGACTGGCTAAGTTGGATGGTGAAGAATTGCATATTCCAGTCAATGGAATCTACCTCAAACATTGCTACTAGAAGGAAGAATTTCTCACCCTTGTACATATTAGTCTAGGATTTCCAATTCCTCCAAGTGCTTTTGCACATTTTTTTTGTTGTTAGAATAGGTTTTAATTTCCCTAAGTGTTGGTGCACATGTTCTATTGCTTCTAGTGTATGCTTTGTATACAGTTCATCACACTTCAGGAAAGAGAAATTGTTGCAGTGGGAAGCTCATAGTTGCTTGCAACAGTTGCAAATTTCAAATTCAAACAAATGCAGAAGAAACTAAAATCAGGTCAAGAAACAGATTTCAAATCTTCAATTCTTTTGCTTCCTCAAATCAGCAGTTGAGTTCCTCAAATCAAGGGATCATAGTGGGGGGCAGATTTGATAATTATAGTAGATGGCAGTCCTCAGTGTTCACTCAACCTTCAGTCAGTGTATAAACAATAGATATAAGCCACCATGCATATCTCTTAGGCTTGACAACAGCCTTTGCAGCCAGTAACCCAAGCCAGAAATCAACTCCAGTAAAAGCAGGAATGGAACATTCAGAAGAAGAAAGAAAGAGAAACTTAATAGAGTTCCATGATGTCCAAACTAACAGATGTTCATCATTCAGCCTTGCGATTGCAGTTGCTGGGAGAGAGTGAAACTCAAGTTTTAAAACATTTTTCTACTCTCACAAATCTTGATTTCAAGATTGTCTTATGAAAGTTGAGAATGCGGAAAGAAGAAGACAGCTCTGAAAGCAAGAAGTGACATTTCAAATAACCCGGGGTTAAGTTTCAGAGTTCAGATCAGCTTGTGATAACTATGCAGACTCCATGCCCAATAAATAGCTTTAGGCAGTTGGTCGAGCTCCATTTAGTAGGAAAATGGCCCCATGAGTCACCAAATTGTTATCCAGAATTTACCCTCAAGGTAAATTCTATAACTTACACAATTTCTTTAAACTTGAACAGGAAGAAATGGTGAAAACAAAAAATCTAGATTTTGGGGGCACCCTTTTACTTTTCTCTAACTTCCCTATTCAAGAAAAATCTAAGGAGTTAGCAAAAATTTGCTAAAATTTTAGAGAAATGGGGGGAAAATGGACCTATTTTAATGTATTGCGGGTCTAGGGGCTACAGGTGGAATGGTTGCAGGATGGAACTAGGGTTCCTCATCCTCAACTTGGGTCTGAAATGCTAAGGAAACAATGATTTGTGGGTAAATCGGGTCCTACGGCCTAGGCGGTCACAAGTTCCATTGGGCCATGAGTTCCCCAAAATCTTGATTTACCGATTTGCAAAGGATTGAAGTGGATCCAATGTATTGGGAAAAGGTGGAAGTTTTGGGAGGCTAAGTTTACAAACAAATTGACATGAGTTAACCCAAAATAGCAAACGGCAAAGTTCAATGGTGGCCCAAAGGAAAATAAGTTCAATGTATTGGGTCACCCAAGTGAACTAGGTACTGCGGGGACATGAGTTCCCCACAGAGGTGAAATTTCCGCACATCAAAGGAGGCAGAGTGCATTGTGGATAAAGTGGAATTTGGAGGCCCAAGTGGCCCTTGTACCCAAGTTCCTTGAGTTCCCCAAAAACCCACAATACCCACAATGCAAAGGGAAAATGGTTTAATGCATATTTTGAGAGCCCGCGTGGAACACCCTGACCCTGATCTTAAAATAGGCATAACTTTTGACCTGGAGCTCTGATTTTGACAAAATTGGACTTTTCGGAAAGGTCTCAACATTATCTATGCCAAAAAAATTAGATTTCTTATTTTTAGTGAGGTTAAGTGGGTGAAAGTGAAATTGAACATCTCCAGATCCAAAATATTAAATGCATAATCCCATGAAAATGTAACAATTGAAATCCATGTGAAACTCAAAATAGTTGCTCACACTCAAAAGGTCATAACTTGAGCAATTTTCAACGGATTTTCATAAAATTGGTCTCGTTGGAATCATGGCTCTGATCCCAACACACAAAAATCAAGAAATCTATAAATTAATGAAGTTTTGATGGTGATTTTTAAGGAAAATGATCCCAGTTCTGTTTGATTGTTGAAAAGTGGTTGGAAAAACATTTAATGAGCATGGGCAATCATTCTTTCACTGTTGCAAGTTATGGGACCCTTGAGATTGCTTTTCAGGTCCAAAATCACCAACCAAACTCATTTATCATGACTTATAATTGGTTGGAAAAGTGGATTTCGGGAATTTCATCCTCTCTCTCTCTCTCTCTCAAAATTCTATAAATTGAAGTGTTGGGCTCATTGTAAAGGGAGGATAATTTTGAGTAGGAAAACTCTAGCATTTTTGTTTTGTGAAGCCAATGTGTTGTAGGCCCTTGTAGTGGACTCCTTGCATGGTGATCCAAGCCTTTCATTTGTAAAATTCTGAACTGTGCATATCAATGAAGCAATAGATGAAAGTTTGTGGATGAACCTTTCCTTCTTGTGTTTATTTACATTCTTCTTTCCTCTTCAATCTTATTGCAAGGTGTATTGTGTCTATTATATGATCTTGCAAGATTCATTACTATTGTGTATTTATAGAAATGGTGTTGTGATTTTTGTTGTTAGATTGTGGAGAAATGTTATCACCGCTTCTAACATGTATTTCACTCCTATTTTTACACATTGGGAAGTTATTCTCACACCCTCTTTTTCTGGTGTATCACCATTGTTAGTGTAGGCTTTATTTTCATGCATTCTCTCTCCCTGGCCTCTTGGAAATTCAAATTAGGATTAGACAGTATTTCCTATATTAGGAGTAGTTAGAGGTATGTATTTTAGGAGCAAGAAATAGCTTTCTCTAGAGGGTTATCTCAATCCTGCAAGTCCCACGACTTGAGATATGGCCCTATGCCACACAAGTTACACCGAATGCCCCATCCACACATAAAATGGGAAGTGCCAATCTAGTAGCAAATTGTTTGAATTAATCTTTGGTTCAAGTTCTCCTCACTTTTCTTGATGCATGTGGACATGGGATTAACATTTGGTCAAGATTTTATACATTTGATTCAAACTTTGCAAAAATCTATTAGGTGTTATTCTGCGGTAAGTTAATTCCATATTTTACTTGCAGGTTGGACTCATATACCACTATAAACACCTGTGTGTACCAAGCAAAATGATAGAAACTAAAACATGAAGATCATTTCTTGTAGGAAACTTTGGAGTTGAAAAGACCCTTGCAATATTGTAGTTCTTTTGGACACACCTCATATTAAATGTTTTAGAATACATCAAATCATATATGGCTTGTTCCATTGCCAAATTATTTAACAAGAAGCAATGTACGTATATTGGTTCCAACAAGACAATGGGATTCCATTTCCATTGGTTTTCTCTCAGGATACCCTACCACCAAACATGGAAATGATTTGTGTTAATGTAGTAGTTGATATATTTTCAAAGATGACAATTCTCACACCTTGTGAGAAATCCATCTCAGCTCTATATATAACTCAACAATACAATTGGATCCATTTTTGATTTGCATCTACTATCATCTCTGATATACAAGATTCTTGATCAATTTATGGAAAGCACTTTGGTCTATGATAGACACAACGTTGAGCAAGTCTACAACATTCCATCCACATAATGATGCCCAAAAGGAAGTGGTAAACACAACGATTGTGCATCATCTTAGAATCTATTTATTCGGGAAACAATGTACATGCAACAAAATTCTTTTTTTCATCCAACATAGCTACAACAAAGCTTTTTATGGTGCTATAACATGTGGTCCTTTTCAACGTTGTTCAGATTTCCAAGCTTCGGCACCCGTTGACGAAGCTTATTCTATAGGGACACCTATAATAACAACTCCTTTGCTCAAAAGGAAGCTGAAAAAGCTTCAAAATTCATTGAGTAAATCTAGCAACAAGCACAAATCACCCTGCATAGGGCTAATGCTAAGTACAAGCAACACCATGATCATTTTCAACACTACACACCTTTCAAGTTGGTGATTGAGATGGTTTCATTTGCAAAAGGAAAGACCGACATGACCTTACCGCAAGCTTCGTCCACCCACTTTGGTACATGCCTTATACCATCACCAAACAATTAGGAGATAATGCCTTCAAGATCAATCTTCCTTCCTACCTTGGTTCACATACAATCTTCAATGCAAAAATATCGTGCCATTATTTTCCTCCTTTGTTAGATACCTAAGATGTTGCAGAGACTCCAACAGACAAAGATCAATGGACTGATTATAACTCCCTAGTGGAGTTGGATCAAATTATTGATGGCCAGGGTCCAACACACAATGAAGACAACCAAAGATTCCTCTCTTCCAGATTGTCAAAATATGTCAAGTTACTTCCCCAAGGAAAATGGTTTACCCAAATGTAAGTTGCCAAAAACTACAAACAATGGGGGCCATTTCTGTTCAAGGAGGGGTGCTTGATCTAGGAGCATCTGAGACTCAAACTAACTCATGACATAATGGTGTTACTTTTCTCCACATGTTGTCTTCACCACTGGTTTCAGGACCATTTTAAACATACACGTTCATATTGAGAAGTCCCAACTCTCCTTCATTGATACCACATAGCTCGAACACTATTAGCATTGTTCCGTGCAACTATTAAACAACATCTCCAAGAAATGATAGAACAACGGGTCAAAAATGTTTCGAAGTGAACGGTTATCATTCATGTAGTGGTTCAATTGGTCCTTCATCCTCTAAACTCGTATATTAATGTATTCTCCCATTCTTTGATAAGGGAAATAGTGATAGAACATGAAATACATTATAGTTAGACATTTTGCAATACATCCAACCTCTTAGATCTTGTAGAGAACTATTGCATAATATTATATTGCAATTTACAATTCTAGCACGTCTATTGTTTTCTCCTTTGTATCTCCTTGTCTTGTAGTGGTCTGATATATCCTTCACCTTTATCATTTCATATATACTTTCGCCATAATACATTTAATGTCAACAAAAGACCAACTTAAGCAGGTGGTGACTCCCATCAACATGTATGCCTGCCATAATCACTGAAAGTCCCCACTGGGACTTGAACCTAGGTGGCTGTTATAACAACCAAACACCTCAACTAGACAAATGTGCTCGTAATGGTTTGCAAATATCTTGTTGAGGAAAAGTTTTTTTGGAATTTAATTCAATTGTGTAGTTCCAAAAGTACACCATAAATAGAATGTTGTTAGGGTCATCAATACAACGTAAGGGTGGAAGTCAACATTTGTTGAATCCTAAAAAATCATATCACTATGTCTTTGTCAGAAATGCATTAATCTTACATACTTTTCTCGTTTGGGTATTAAAGAAAATTATATGTTTAGAAACTAGATTCAAAATGTCACAATTCATCTTCTTACGTTATCATAAAATTCTCTGTCCAAGTCTCTCCAAGTTCAGGTATTGTTGTTTTTTGGAAGGAAAAAAATGTGGCACATTTAAGACATCTTTTTGGCCCCCCATTACCCTGCATCTACCCTATCAACACCTTCCTTTACTCCCAAGAGTAGCGTGAGTTGAACATATTAGTGCTCAAGTAAGGGCTTTGTGAAGATGTCTACAATGTGATCATTTGTTCAACAAAGCTTAAGATCAATGACCTTTTCTGATGCTTTTGTGGAAACAATAATATTATATATATAAAAAAGGAAGCGAGCTCCATAATCAAGCGAGCTCCATAATAATATTATATATATAAAAAAGGATTGTAACTCCCCAATCAATGGTTAATAATGCATAATACTTGCTTGGTTTTGCAAATGGGGTAGCAAGCTAAGTAGGCTTGATTTAGGGGATACTCCATGGTTGAGCCAAATCAGCACTGGAATTGGCGATTTCTCAGGTAAGCCTTGTGCCTCGCTCCTTTAAGTATCACTATATGCAATGTGCTCACGAGAGATGGATTATTGTGAACCACTACTCATGAAATATGGGTCAATATAGATTGACTTGTATCTATGCAGCTTAATTGCCAAAATCATATTAGATAATGCTGCTCTCCAGATACACCGGTTGTATAAAAATATAAACATGTCAAACTAGTTATTAAGCAGATCTGATGAGTTATGGCCCCTACAGCCTAGTACCACCGTAGTTTATCAAACATTAACGATTGAGCCAATCCACACCAAGGAATTTGTTTTTTTCTATGAGAACTTGCCATGGATTTTATGGCTGTCCTGCCCATTACTTAAAAGTTCTGCATTAATCTCAACCGTGCCTTTCAATTGTGGTTTGAAGAAGTAGAAAGATGGATTGGCATGTAAACATACAATTCTAACATCTATGAATCTTTCTATTGACCAACTTGGTGTATACTTCAAAAACCAATAAATAAAGAAGTCTAAAGTCATTTTCTTAATTTGTGCCCTAAAATACTCCAATATAATGTATTGCTCGAGTGTTGCAATTCTGCTACTTTCTGCTGACAAATGGGTGATAACTAATGACTTAAGGAGAGTTTCCACAATAGCTTTGGGCTGCATTTTGTGGCAAAAAATGGACAGCAGAGGGCATTTTGTCTGTCAAGTTCAAGTTCAAACAGTGAGCATTTTGTCTGAAATTCCTAGTCTGGTCACAACAATTATAAAGTCACTTTTCCAAACCTGAGGATAATGGGTTCCTATGAATTTAAATTCAAATTGTCATTTCCCTTTTGCTTATCGATAACTTTCTTTTTGTCTGATATCAAATCAAAAGAAGAAACAAAAAACAGGAGACCGTGAAGAGTGTAAAAACATCTCACCTGGGACACTAGATGCTCCACTTTGTTTTTCTCTGCTTCATTCCTCCCAAATGCATTTATAAGGCTCCCCATCAGGAGAGTCATAAATGGATAAGATAAGCCAATGCCCACCGAACCAATAGAACCAATACACATCAACATTATGTCCAGAGAGTCTGCTGTGACAAATAATCTGTGAAATGCCACAACCTGAATGCTCTCTTCTTTTTTCTCACCCTCTGCCTTGCCATTCTTTTCATCTTTTCCCTTTTCTGTAGCCATGTTGGAGTTAATTTTGGAAAATCTCCTCAATGTTCAAGGATGCTTCTCCATTGGCATGATTACTACGATTCTGATCTTTGCCTTCCTTGGGTATATTGGATCTCAGGCCTGGAACTCCTACCTTAAAAGGGAAACTCTGGATAACGATGGATGGCCTTAACGAAGAAAATTGGAAAGATTGTGCTTTGAAGAGAAGATATAAGCGAATTGCATTGTCTAGACTCTTTGTTGGGTACTGCAGACCAATTTGGTCTAAAGGAACTTATAAAAACAATATTGAAGCTTGACTGCCATTTATTAACTGCAAGATTATTGTAAACCAACAGCTTGTGATGGAGATTTGGCCATGAATATATTGACTGCTTGGATTCCAAGCTCCCGACTGCAATAGGCTTATGTTAAACCAGAAAATTGTTATGGAGGAACACGTTTGAAACGGTTTAAATAGCTTGAAAATGTTTCCCAAATAAAATAAGGGGAATTTGTAAATAGTTTGTATGTTTATTTTTAAAATTTCGATCTCATCGCTGCTCGCTGCTGCAGGCTTACCGGCTGCCGGCACATTTGCTTTTTGTCACTTTTAAATTTTGTTCTGCTCAACCATATTACATTTGTTCACAAGCGGAGAATGTGATGGCCTTCGGATTTTGACTTGTCAGTTTAGATGCTACAAGAAATGTCATTGTATTTTTTGTAGAAACAAATGAAAACACTTAAACTACTTGTATTATACTCCATTCCATCCTCACAGGGTTTAACGATACGTCCAATTTGATGAAGCTGGCACTATATATTTGTGTTGTAATATGCAGCATGAAAACAATGAAACTTTGAAGTAACGGAATTCAAAATCTTGAGATTCAAAATTTGAAACTCAAACAAACCCGAAATCTGAATTTGTCTTAGTATTCCAAATTCAAAAACCTTGGAATCACAAAAAGTACATTGTTATAGAACGTGTTTATCTTTTTTGAATCTTGAAATCATAAAAGTTTGAGGACTTTGAAGCTCCAAAATTTTTAGAAAAAGAAGTTTGATCTATTAAATGTGACTATTCCATTTGAAACTCAAAAACCTTGAACTCAAAAAATCTTTAACCAAGAAATAACGAAAACACGAAAATCAAATTGATATAAAACATTCATAAAGTTGTAAAATCTCAAAACCACAAACACGTAATTGCGAACATAAAAATCTAGAAAACATAGATAACTTTGAAAATCCAGAATTTTGGAAACCTTAAAACTCGAAAACCCAAAAATTGACAACTTTACAAACCTTTAAATCTAAGACATGGAAGCACCTAATCCCAAAACCCGAAAACCATAAAATTGAAAATCCCAAAACTTGAAAATAGATTTTTATAAAATATGACTATATCATTCAAAACTTGAAAACTAATTCTCAAAAATGTTTAAACCAAAAAACCTGAAAAGCAAAATGTGAAACCTCAAACTAGAATAGTGAAAATTAAAATATGGAAACCTCAAATTTTGACCTTGAAAACTCTTAACAACATTAAAATCCAAAGTCCATAACCTAGAAAGTCTAAACCCTAAAACCCCTCAATGAAGAGACCTTGAAAAAAAGAAAAGTAAATTATGTAAAATATCGTTGCAACCTAAAATTTGAAAATAACTAACTTTGAATTCGAAAACCTAAAAAACACGCAAAATCAAAAAATAAAAAAACTTGAAAGCTCCAAACTTGAAAACCCATGAAACCTTTGAACCAAAATCCCAAAACTTAAAACTTGAAAGCCTAAGTCTGAAAATCGTTGATTGTTATAAGTGCCCTTGAAAATTGAAACACAAATCCTTAAAAATCTTATTATAACAACATTGAAAAGTTTGAAACCCTCAACCTCGAAAACGCTTGGGTCAAAACCCGAAAGCAAATCCTTGAAATCCAAAAATTGAAGCATGAAACTTGAAATGTGAAAAAAAGCTTGGGACATGAAAAAGAGAAAACATGGAAACATGACACTCAAACGTCTTAAACCTAAATACTTCAAAAACCTTGATACCTAAATCCAAAAATATGGAAACCCCAAAATCAGATCCCTGAAAACCAACTATAAAATCTTGAATATGAAAATCTTGAAAACACAAAAAATTAATTGATATAAAACGTTCCCATAACCCAAACCCTACATGTAGAAATTCAAAAAACCAAAAGCTTCAACTTTAATAACCATGAAAATAAGAAAAATTCCAAACCCTGAAAGTCAAAAGCCTCGCCTTATGAACTTTGAAATTTTTGAAACACACATCTCAAAACCTCGAAACCCAAGACTCAATATTCCAAAATTGAAAATCTTAAAAACACAAGAAAATAAATGATATAAAACACCCATGGAGCCTAAAATTAGAAACCTCAAAATTGAAAACTCTTAACCTTAAGACTTTGAAAACAAAAAAACATGAGCCTAGAAATATTCAAACCTAACCCTAAAACTTTGAAACGCCCTAACGAGGAAACCCTGAAAAAATGAAAAAATACATCGATGTAAAACTTGAAAACCTCAAAAACCTTAAAATTGAATCTGAAAACATAAAAATCAAAAAACATGAATCTGAAAATTCCGAAACACAAAAAAATGATTGATATTACGAGCTCCTGACGCCTAACACCTAAAACCTAAAAATTGAAACCCAAAAACCTTGAAACTCAAAACCTGAAAGGCCCTAACTTAAACCCAAAAAACATAAAATAAATGCATTTGTTTGAAAAATATGAGATACATCATCTCAAGTCTATTATCAACGAATGAATCACCTTTGCATTTTAATTGTTCTTCTCCATTATAGCTTCTTGTAATGTTGCCTTCCTTCCCACATTCGTAACGTCACTAACCTCCTCTCTTGGCCAAATCCTCGACCAACTTGATGTCCTTAGTGTACTCCATGGTATCCTTCTCAATTATAACTGTTCTTTCTGTAACCTCTACAATATCTTTCTCTATTGTTCCCTTCGTAGCCACTCTAATTGTTTTGATACCCGTTGTGTACCTAAACACACCATACATATCCGCCTTTAGTTTTAGCATCATCATCATCATCATCATCATCATCATTATATATTTTTGGTGATTCAAGTAAGAGAAGAGTTAGGTCATTAGTTAGTCATGGAATAATTAGGTTTTTGGTTGTTTGAATACAAAAGGGAGCAAAACCCTAAAGAGAAAAACCCTAAAGGATTTATGTTATTTTTACAATATTAAAAAAAGTCGCAGTTGTGTGAGCTCTTTTGTTATAGTTTGATTTACAGGTGTAATCCACCATTGGGGAAGCAGGTGCTCCCATATTTATTTTTATTAGCATTTTTACTCTATATTTTGCAGTTCTATCTTGTTTTTTATTTCAAACACAATAAGTGGTATTTGAGCTCTAGTTAATTTTTGTATGAGTTTCCAAAATGCTGAGAGGAGTTTATCCAAGAAACAACTCAAAGTTCGTGGCTAATGATGCGATGAAGGATTTATCTACTTATTTTGCTGAGGAGGTTTCAAGGGAGATTTTTTAATTCACAAAACAACCAGAGGGGATAGATCTAAGATATTTAAACCCTTGGGCAACAATTATTGAGGATGACGAAGAGGAGTATATCAACCTTGGGGTGGATGTTGATCAAGAGACATTTGATGATGAAGAGGAAGAGGTGGAAAGCTCACATTGTCCCTTGTTTAATCTACAAATGAAGATCCCACAATATGACTTTGGAGGTGGTATGGACGTTCATACAATGCTGAACAAGCTCAGATTGACTTGTAGGGTTCCAAAGCTTAAAGGCAAGATGACAAGTTGAATGTGTCTCTACAACATTTGGAAGGTGTTTCCCACACATGGGGAGATAAACAAGGTTTTTAAAATCCTAATGGGGATTTTGTTGGTGCTTTGACTCAGAGAGCAGATTGTTATTGGGATGAGCTGTATGATTCCCACTTGATGCACTTCTTTTAGAAATATATGTCTGTGGAGTAGTACATAGAAAAATTCCAAGCTTTGGAATCTAAGGCCAAACTTTATTCGAAGCTAGTGCGGGATATCTATATTTTCAACTTGTGGGATGATATTAGAATAAAGGTAAGGCTCTATGGATCCAACTCTTTTGAAAGGGCTATTATTATAGCTAGAAGATTTGAAAAACAAATTGATGCCATAAAAAAGAAAATGTTATGAAATATAATTTAGAATCCATTCACTTTTGATAAGAAACCTAGGGATCGTGGAAAATATGATACAATAGAAGATTCCGACAGCTTTTTGTTGCCTGTTTGAATGCGAAAAATGTACTTTGTTAGAGCAAGTTACCATCCGCAAAAGATTCAAGTTGAAGGAGCAAAAATATGAGCAATTGGCCAATCACGCTACGACACATGGCAAAAAGAAATGAAGCAAAATAAAAAATTGGTTTTGTGATTTTGGTCTTTGACGCTTGTTTTTGGATGAGTGGGCCTCGCTATTTGTTGGCTGGAGGCCCTCAACCAGGGTCACCACTCTTTTTTATCGGAGGGGTGTCTTTATCGTCGTTACTTCATTCTAATAACGCCACAATGTTACATATATTTTCCTCAGAATGTATTTATAGGGTGCATGTGGGATATGTTACATGCTAATGTATTGCATTGCATGAGGATTGATTTGCATTAGATCAACTCGCTGAGCTAGTGACCAGCTCGACTGACCTACCAGCTCATCCCACTATGATTGTTGCACCGTTCGAACTCGGTGAGCCAATAACATACACCAAAAGAGTTTATAATTATCAATGGCAAAGCCATACTTGACATTAAGTTCAACTGCCACTCAACTCTATCGAACCCACATTCACAACGTGGTGACCGAGCATAACACGTCGTTCAACTAGCCAGTCCACTTGGTTATAAACATTGCCAACCACCTACTTGGAAAATCCACCTAAATGTGGCCCTAAGCCACCAATGTTTAGCAACTTGCCTATGTTTAAACATTATTTCCACCTGTTCCCCTAGCGATGTGGGATTTCATCCCAAAAGGGGAAAATACAAGTCATTGGGTGGTTGGGGTGGTTCGAACCCCCAACCATCGGTTTATTAAAAAATAATCCCATCGTCCGACGACATGGGCTTGACAGTATATATAAGGGGCCAACTTATATTTGAATAAGTTAACTCAGATGAGTTTGTATTGAGCCATAACCAGGTAGTTTTGAAGAAATGCAAATTTGACGCTCTTAGGAGCAAAATCAAGTTTCAAAGTAAACTAGGAAAATGCTTATATTTCATATATGCTCTTGATGGAGTATTGATTTCCTCAAATTCGAGTTCAAATACCATATTTTTGAAGCCTTCTGTGTCACTTTTCGATGGAGAACAGAGGAAAGACCACCTTGCGAAGCCGAGAACAAACAAAGAGAGCCAACACTAATGCTTTTCAGGGTTCACGGGCTCTTAGAGTCTTCTGATAGGTTATAAAAACCTTCATTATTTGATTTGTAAGTTTCGATATGTATTTGCAAATCTAAACATTAATGGATCGATTCGTATAAACCCGAGGACGTAGGAATTTACGAACCCTATAAACAATTCTGGTGTTTGTGTTTCTGATTTTTGCATTCAGTTTCAGATTATTTGCACATTTAAAATCAGATTTCAGATTTCAACGCAACATTTAATCAGTACAAAAATTTACAAAAATCGACAAAATCAGGTATATTGAAAATAAAAAATGGTTCAAATGGATAACTGATTCGGAGGAAAATACGTAGGACACAAGTTCCTTAAATCTCCCAGGATTACTACAGTGCAAAATTTAACTCTGAGAGCTTTTCGTCGACTATATGAACTCAGAAAACGTAGCTCGTGTAACGAAATGGTGACTAGTCAAATATGGTCAACTCTAAGACGAGACTGGGACAACTGACAAGTCACAAAAAGTGGAAAAAATGCAAGATCGGGTGAAGGTGATAGGTTCGGGTCAATGTCTTAAGTCTCCGGTCTTCGAAGGTTGATGAAAATCATCTTCGGCATACGATTGTGAAAAAAATTGCCACATGGTAGGTCCTCAGGCCACCACGTGGTCTGCCACCACATTAGCCAACTCGATTGAGCCAAGTGGCAAGTTGAACACCGAGTTACATTGCATTGCATTGGCGAGCTATGGGCGAGTTAATTCTTGGATGAGCTACACCACAACTTGGCGAGCTCGTGAGTCTAACCATTCGAGCACATATTTTGGCGAACAAAATGGTGAACACGTGGCCCAAGCCACAACCTATTCCATCCATCATGGGCTATATTAAACCCCACTTATCCCTCATGCACTGAGTGCGTGATAAAGCCCCCACCAACTCCGTGGCAATGGCTATCAGCTCAATAGATATACACCGACAGTGAGGTGAGAAGTGACGTGGTAGGGACACGTAGGCATCAGTAGGGTCATGAGGTGACAACAAGGGATTGACCAATGAAGAAGATAAGTGAAACAGCTGACATGAAGGGTCGACACATGGATTCAAAGCCCACATGTCACAATAGTCAGTGGTCACGACAAAATGGTCAGCACAGGAGGTAATGTGGGGGTTTCGAACCCGCTACCTCTCCCATCCATAATGGGCGCTCAAACCAACTCGACTAGCCCAACGAGTTGGTTGAGATAATGACGATAAGCCATTTAAACAGGATTTGTGAACTACTTTAGCCTATATAAAGGCTCTCCCCACTCATTTTAAACACAACAAGCACTCGAAGCCTCCAATTCATTCGAAGGCATAAAAGAGAATTATGAGAAAATTATAAGGCATATAGTGGAGAGATAAAGTCGTATTATTTTAAATAGGAAAATATTGTAAAACAATTGGGGAGTAATTTATAAACTCACCAATAGGCCACACCTTCATAGTGCGAGTCTGGAAGACCGACCAGGGGAGTCTGGAAGGCCACTTTTATATGCAATTCTTCTTACTAACCCAAAGGAGGTTGGTCCCTCATGATAAATTTGACTCAAAAACCATTATAAAATTCAATTAACTTCATTACAATGGTCACATATGACCCATATAGGTCGGCCTAGCCAAAAAGCATCATCCATGCACTAAAAATCCTCAACAGCCTTGCATTGGAATGACAAAAATCTCCTAATGCCAAAAGTATTTTTATTCATGCTCTAAAATTCATCACACATGTTTAAAATAAAATTTAAACATCATCCATGGTCGGAATTATATTTAACCAATCAAATTATTTCATTTAATTTGCCCACTGGCTCATTACCTTCACCAAAAAGTTGCTATCAATACCCTGATTTCATGTTTAGACATCAAGCACACCCAAGAACACCTCAACTATGGAATGTGCCCACTCTATGTAAATGGAAAGACCCGTATAACACTTCTAAACAAGATAGAGCTCATGAAACAATCACCTGATCAAACCAAAACCACTTTTGTCTTCACCAAAACAAGCCCCAAAACCATTTTTCCAAACTCAATTGATAAACACCATTTCTGTCACTTCCAAGACCTAAAAATAGGTTTATTGGACGCCAAATTCACCCCTCTTAACTTTCTATGTGATACAAAGCTTCAACTAAACCATCTCATGCATCAAACAACTCCATCTCTCAGAAAGAACTAACCTGTCTTGAAATAGCATCTACAAACGTCTTCACAAATTGACCTGAACGACTGACCAAAACACCTCATCATGATACAAACCATACCTCATTAGAAATATCTATGAATTAAATTTCTATAAAATATAAGAACGCCTTCAAACTCCAAGTGGAAGGCCTTCAAACATGTCCATCTCTGCAAACTACTTTTTCACCCTTCTGGGACTCAAGAATTGACTGATAGCTCAACATGCTCCTTCACACCAAAACTCACTTCTAGGATTAACCAAAACATGGAACACACCTAAAAATGATTTATAAGCCATAAACAACCTTAACCAAGCTTGAACAACTCAAAATCATCAACTTACCTCTTGTAGCTACATGCACCCTGCCAGAATGAGCATCCTTCAAACTTGAGCCTCAAATAACTGCTCATAAAATTTTCATACCTTGTCCAATATTAAATTTTGATACATAAATAGAAATATATCTGAACCATCTTCACAACACAACTTGAATGGAGTCCTAACTCCCACTATAGCTCCTGCGATCTCAATTTTTCTGAAGGCTACTCCAAACTGCCCCAAAAACCAATCAGCAAAAATAGGGCACAATTTTCACTTTTTCAACATAACCATGACCTGAAACCTTCATGGACATCTAGAAAAATTATAGGGATTTCATAAATGGCAATTTAGTACATACCTAATTTAGCAACTTTCTCCTCAAATTGCAACTCTTCATAATAATGAAAATTCATGTGGGGCTCACATATAACCATATTCTCTAACACACCTTTCTAGAAATATGGAAGATTCATCTACAATATACAATTGTTAATTTGGAAAAAAGCATCAAAACAGACTCAATATACCATCTTAGCTTCTTAACGATCGTTCATAAAAACGTGATGATCGAACCACCTCATTCTTTTTGTGAAAGCTTCATTACTGACCTAAGAAGTTATGCCAAAGAGATCAGGTCCCCATGCAAAGCAAACAATCTACAACGAGCATCAAAAGGTCCACATTTTCTCTAAAAACACACTCAAACTTACCTAGTTTCACCAAAACATGCATATATTCAAAAATATTCTTCAGAATGACTTGAAATTTCACATGAAGAATCATGACAACTTGATCTAACTATCCATGCTCACCATCTAGCCTAGATATGTCTCAAAATTTCTATAAAATATCATTTGCATGTGCTAAACTACTTGTTTCTCACCTGTAGCTTCCCAAGGACCCTTTAAATGCATCAAACCATTGAATGCATACCTGAAATTCATCACACATGCCTTGTAAACCATCAGCATGCATCAACCATTCTTGGAAAAGACTGATTTGGTCCAAATCTCACACCTCTACCTTATTTTGAATGCTCTAAGGCTAGAAACATGCATGAAATGACTTGACTCAACACTGAACTGGCCTTGCTGACTCAATTCAGACCCATGTACACTCATGACATATCATATGGACCATGTATGACCTCGTGACATACTCCAACCAGCTTGGGAGACCGCATACCATGACTAGGCTCACTCAACCATGCACTAGGACAACACTGAACTCACCAAATCTTGACACAATCACTCAATCTTCATACTTGACACTTGAATAACATCATAGGGAGACTCATATGACAACATGACACCCTTTTCCATTAATGGGGTTGATATCAATGACAACACAACCACACAATGTCCAACAGATTCATGTCATGACCTTTGACATGGTGATACTCATCATATTCATGGTCTTTGTACCATGAAGATTTAGGTGCATCATTCACAAAAGGCTTGGTGTTTGGAAATTTGACCATATTGGCCTAATCAAGCTATTTGAGGATTGATGCAGGGACACCATGAGTGGAGTGTAATCCCTGCATTTGACTTCTGGTTTAAGAGGCCCGCACACAAGTTTTAAATGTGGGGTGTTCTTGGCAGCTTACACATGCTTGGAATCAGTGATTCCATCACCTACGACATTCTTATTTTTATTTAAAAAGTGATTTGTACATAGATTTTGTTTCATAGTCTCATTGAAAGGGTTTTAAGACCTATTTGGCTAGTAAATCCTTTTCTATTTGGTTGGCCTTTTCGATGACTTCTTCAAAGGTACTTACACAATGCATTTGCAAATGGAAGGAAATACTAGGATGTAAGTTTGACACAAATATGCTCACATGTTGTTTATAAGGATTTGTGCAAGGGAAGTAATTAGTCAACTCCCGCCATCATTGTAAGAAAGCAATAAAGTTCTCATTGTTTCACTGTCTGACGCTACATATGTCTAGCACTGTGATATCACTCTCCATATTGAATGAAAAGTGGCGAACAAACTTTTCTGATAAGTCTACAAAAGTGAGACCCTTTCGGGAGATGGAGAAACAATTCAAGTGCTTGGTCCCCAAGACTCCATGGAAACAAACGAATAAGATAATTATCATTTGTAAGAGACTTCCCAATAGGCCATAAAGAAGTCTTTTAAGTGATCGTGAGCTCACCTTTGCCCCTATATTTGTTAAATTTAGGGCATTAAAAGCTTGGTGGAAAGGGATTATGCAACATCCCTCAATCAAAGGAGTAGGGACACATTTCTTAAAAGTGATACTTCTTATTATGCCCCCGACTGTTTCCTTGTAGGCCAACAAACATGTCTTCCATAGACTACCATTCATGGTCAAAGATTTGGTTGTGTGGCGACATGGTGGGTATATGTGTATGATTGGATTTGGAGGCTTCACCACCATGGTTTTCAGTACAATGTGTAGCATATGTCACCTTAGGTTTATTTGTGTGAACGACTCTATGTGTGTCTCTATTGATATGGGAAGATAAAACAACCGATTGGAAAATAAGAGCTTGAAGTTATTGTTGCATAGTGATGCCTTCATTTTGTGGTTCAGGTTGGGGTTCTTCACCCTATTTTCTAGATTCACGATTGATTCTAACAAAAGGTGTATGATTGCTAATTTTATTTTTAGATGTTGTCACTTCCTCATTTTAATCTTCAGATTGTGCCAACATAGAGGCATGGTAATAGATTAATATGTCTTTGACAGTTCTAAAAGGAGGAGGCACTGTTCATTCTTCTGCCTGAATCATGCTAGTGAAAAAGGTTGGATCAAAATCATAGGGTAGTTTAGCCCCTAATTCTACTAGGCACAACAAGACCTGGTATTTATTTTCAAATAACAAGTTGTCTACATGGGTGGGATCATTTTCAAATATGTTAGGAGGTATTTCCTCTTCATTTGCATTTTGATTAACAAGTCATTGTTCCTCATCATAGGATGGTTTAAGATGGTTCTAAAGGAAGGGATTAGATGGGTACCCCTATGTCCAAAACATGTTACAAGTGTCATGATGGAATGTGTGTTGTATTGAGGTTGTCCAAGCTGATTTGGACAACGTAAAAACTATAAGCTGAACATTTTGCGAAGATTTTGAATGTTTGTGTGAATGTCATAAGGAATCTAAGTAAAAATGAGCAGCGTAAAAACTTAAAATATAATACTTTTGTAGACACAAAATCACGCACTTAGGTACATTTCTAGGTCCTGAACACATACTAGCATTCATATGATTCCTAAGCAAGAAAACTAGTAATTGACTATTGCCTTTGGCTTCTTTTCTTTGTTTATTTTTTACTAATTGGTCTTGTACACCCTACAACCCAATTAAGATTTTACTGATTTATCTTTTATGGCTCCAGACACCAGTGCCCAACTAGGACAACAACACCCAGGTGTTCTTGGCCCCTATGGGCACCCCTAACCCTTTTCCACCTTACTTGCTCTTTTTGGGTCTCTTTTATCTTTTGGGCATATTTTTCACTTATGGGTCGACCTTCCAGTTGTCAATTACAAAATTCAAACAAGGGAATTATATAAATACATTGTTATGTGTTCAAAATCAAGGACCAAGCACTAAAATTTACTATCATCACCTAAGATTGCATTTAAAAGGCACCTAAATCACTCTAAAGAATCCATCTAGCATCCACTCAAGGGAGAAGGGTTCTATCAACTCTACATACACAACATAATAAGGGGAAGTTCATCTTATTCCATCCACACATTCTACTACATTGCTACATTTAGATATAACCCGCTATCAAGTGCAACTTACACAAGGGAATTCTAGGGCACAATTTCTACACAAACTCACTAGAACTACATGGAGTCTGAGATGTAGTGCAACGCTTGGTCGTAAGTTCACTCTCGCAGTGACCACCAGGGTTAGTCCAAATCCTCATTTTGCATATTTATTTTTAGGTTTGATGTAGTTTTTTGGCTTTTGTAGGTGAAACTTATATTTTTGCAGGTCGTAGGTACCTTTGGCATTCAAGGAGTGACTACCAGGAAACCAATAAGAAGCAACAACAAAGATCTTGCAACACTACAAGAATCAGGTTTTGAGCATCCGCGTAATCACCGCTGCCTAGAAGTGGTCTCCAGCACCCAGGTGCCCATGCCCTACTATGGGTGCTCATGTCTGATAGTATCAGTGAGCTCCAGAATTTACACTGAGAAATAATGACACTCTGCCTAACCTGTTCATCGCTACTCCCAGTCCAGATCGAGTGTAAATCAGCTAAGTCTTTTCATTTATCTCTTGTGCTTAGGGTTTCATATTTAAATCTTAGCCCGCTTGTGTCATTCCCATATTTCATCATTTATACATTATTTTCTTCAGTAGTGACTCTGTAATATTATCTTTAATTCAAATTAAATTAAATCATTTGGTAAACCCATCGTTTGAATCCAACCTTCATTCTAGGATAATGTTACACATGCCCCAATGATGATACAAGTCTCCTCGCAAGGTGTTCGGGATCCAGAAAAGCTCTCCAAGTGTACGTTAACATCCCACATGCCCCGCTTAGCCTCCACATGCTTTGTTTTACTCTTTCCCCCTCTTTTCCTTTGCATTTTTGTCTTCAGTGATGAAACCACCACCCTGCCTGGGCGGCGGTCTCGTGACCACCGCCCAGGCAGGGCGGCGGTCCTGTAACCGCCACCCTGCTCAGGGTGGCAGTCCTTCACACATTTTCCAGCACACTTCTTTTAACGCGACTCGCGTAAATTTTCAACTTTTACCAGCTTTCTCATCCGTTTTTGCTTGTATTTATGATTTTGGTTCCCTGGAATAGTGTTTCTTCATTGTTTATAGTAAAAGAGTCCTAGTTGGAGTTACCTTTGGGTGAATGGGAATTCTATAAATAGCTGGTTTGATTACAAGCAAATGGCCCCTCAAAACTGCCTCTCATCCTCTCATTTCAATAGTTTAGTCTTTCAGTTCTTGCTTAGGAATTCAATAGTTTTCATTTGTTGCATGCATAGTTAGTCTTATTTTGCTGTTTAGAAGCCACATGATCTTCTTGTTCTAGTGTCATTACTGTTTCATACAATCAATTGAGGTAGGATAGTTTCATTTTCAGTTTGAAGCCATTAGAGTTGCAGGTTTTGTTCATCAAGAAGGATAGTTTCAGGTTCTGGATGTTTTGTGTTGTATGACTCGCAATAAATCCCGCTAGGAATTGCATAAGCCAAGCTCTGTTCTCTTGCGCTATCCCTCTCCTACTCACATTGTATTCAGTCTACATCCAAAGCTGCCATTGTTCCAATACCTACTTCTGTTGATGCTAGCATTACACACTTTTCTGGATTCACGTGAGCACGAAGGAACGAGGAGACCACACTGAGGGGACAAAGCCACACACAATCGGATTCACCACTGTTCTGCAAAATCTAGGTTCAAGCTATCAAAGTTCTAGTTAAAACATATCAAATAGAGTAGTGAATCATTTCATTTCAGTTAATCTCACTTTCGATATTGCCGGGGAAGCTGTGGGGATTGATAGTTTCTGAGAAACTATGATTCATTCCTCACTTCTGAGGTAAGATCGGGGGTCTTTCAAATAGATTAGATCAGTTATTTGGTTATTCAGAATAGATTCACAACTGCACAGGCAGGTAGCTATACTCGGCTACTTTGTTTGTTTTAAATTCTGTTATTAGCTTAGTTGTCATTTTCTAGATATTAAATAATTGCTCTTTCAATTCTATTAAATAGTTGTTATCTTAATTCTGTTAAATACTCTGTCAAAAATACAAAAATAGAGAATTTATATATGCTGTGGATATACTTTACATAATTAGTTTACTTTGCTTTAGTTAGATTTATATTGTTTCTTTTGTATGACAATCACGGGACCTAGGGAGCCCAGAGAATACGTATTCGAGCCAATCGTGCCTCAACCCAATCTTGTTGCAGCAATAACTGACATAGACCAAAATCTCAGAATTCAGGTCTTCCGAACAACAACAGACCTACAAGAAATCAGCTCACAGTTAAGAGGATTAAACATAGAAGACGACAAAGCGCATACGTTTTGGTCAAACCAGCCAAACTACAGATTGCCCTAATAAATATCCGCATGACTGTAGAAGGGCTTGAAAGAGAGAAAACATTTGGTTGTGATCCTTTGGTCCCACAGCCAGACGTAGGAGACATCCTCATTGACATAGACACTGGCTTAAGAATTCAAGTTGCCAGAACACCTGTAAGGTACTCTGAGAAGATTGCACAACTTTTAGTTCTAAACATAGAGGCCGAAAAGGCATACGACTACTGGATATTAGGGATTAGGGATTGATTCTGCACATGACCATAGGAGGCCCACAATGACCATGAACCTACGGTTGTGATCCACAGGTCCCACAACCCAATGGGCCCACAGGTCAATCAGACGTTGATGCTGGTTTACGCACATTAGTATTTAGATCCTCTCCACTTCCACCAATCATTATCGCACAACTATCCTCACTAGACATAGCAGCTAATCAAGCTAAGGATTTCTGGACTAGACCAGAGAATCACCCATAGAATCCACCATACATCCATCATCCATTTTTCATGACCCTGTCAGGGGATATCTACGAAGCACCCACAGGTTATCTTCCACGTATCCCACAACCTATAGATCGGATCACGCCAGAGCTCGATATTGATTGGAGCCTTCGAGTAGTCATCCTCACCAAACGATCTATCATGCCAGTTCAGGTTAGGAGGGCCTTCTTTGCCTTAGATTCACAGATTCCATTAGTGCACGTCGAAGACATAAGATTGCCTAACTAGTTTGTCTGCACCCCACGTATATTCCATCCCCACCGGCTGTCTCAGCACGACCTCGGGAGGTCGGGTGCGAGGAAGAGTTACTTGTAGATTCCCATGCTCGCTTGTCACTTTTCCATCATAAAATTGGTGAACCCGAAACTTCCTACTGAAACACACAACCATTTCACCCTATCTACCTCATTAGCCTTTCACATCAGCTTTACCAACAAAATTGGTGAACCTGACGTGAAAGGAACAGTTGCTTCATTTTCACCTTTCCCCTTTTAGTGTTTCATTTTCTTTCATCCATCTTCACTTCTTCCCATTATTCTGCGGGTATTCATATACCCCCCGAATATGTCGGGATTCGATGCATATGGCAGACCTCTCCTAGGTCTTGAAGCATACTACGATCAACTGAATAGACAGCCATCACCCTCGCTCTCAGCATGGGGTGACAACTATTCAATCAACCGGTTTTCAACACAAACTCCACCTCAAAGGACTAGATATAGTTCTTCTTTCCAAATAGAGGAGTTGGATCAGCTCACTCAAACGCAACAACCAGAGCCTTCAGGCTCGAATAACATGACGCTCACTGGAGAATCTGGTTCATCTCCTCAGGTGTTGCTTAGACCACAAATCAGTAGACAATCAGATCCATATCTGTTTTTAGATGATGAACATTTAGCGCGTTATGCTAGGAGTGAACAACACTCTCAAAGTATGTACCCACCTATAGGAGGTTTGCAAACACAACCCGAGGTCTCTTTTCAAGAAAACACCTCCATTCCTCCACCTATAGGAAATGCCCTCGGTGAAACTTGGCAGGGCACCGATCAATTCATAGTTGGGTACCATATGCCTATACAACCTCAACAAACACCACTAAGGAAAAATACCGTATCTTCACCAAACGAGGTCATCTCAGCCTTAGTTGAGAAAGTTAGAGGGTTGGAACTTGCTCAAGCAAGTCAAAATTTACAATTCATGCAGGCAGGAAATTCCAATCCTCCACATCATCCTAGCCAAGTAGACCTCCTCACAGGAACAGGCACGTTGGGCATGCCTCCTCAGTATTCACAACAAACGCCAACTAGAACCGCGTTCTCTAACGCCGCTCCAGTGGAAAATATGATACCTCCCAGTTTAGTACAAAACAATCCATTTCTAAGCAATGCTCCTCCATACTTAAACATGTATTCCAAATCACCACAGGGAGATATGTTCTCTTCTCCTGGCATGTTCCCTCAACCACAGGGATTTCCTTATGTCCCTGCAAATACATATGCTACACCATATCAACAAACCATCCCACCTCCCCCCCTCAGCAAACACCATCAATGGTCGAAACCTATGCGAATAGGAACTTATTCAGAATATTTGAAAGAGCCCTTAGACTTCACTATACGAAGCGTCATGCTTCCAAGACCTCTTCCCGATTTTCCCAAGTACAAAGGGGAGGGAGATCTGAATGCACATATTAAGGCCTATGCCACAGCCATTCGAGAACTGCTCCCCTGGGATGGAGTTGTTGCTAAAATATTCCCCAAAACTTTAGAGGGCATTGCCCTCGATTGGTATTATAGAATACCTGAAGCCTCCATCCATTCATTTAAACAACTCATTTCAGAGTTCATCAAGGCGTTCGACATGAACAAATTGTTGAGAACAGGAATCAGGGAATTCTTGCATATTAAACAAGAACACAATGAATCTGTTGCTCATTTCATCCAAAGATGGCGTACAGTCCTCTATTCTTCAGCAAGCACTCCAAACATGGATCAGATGGAACTATGTGATTTATTCCTTCATTCTCTCAGCAGAGAGATAAAGGAAGAAGTCCAGAAGTTCCCACTAAGAACTTATGATGAAGTGCTTGAGAGCGCCCTCCGAATAGATCAAGCTGCAATAGATAGCGGTCGCAAGGCATATGGAACAAATGGGAGGTTAATCATCCCCAACCAAAATACTACGACTTATCCTACTACCACAAACACCAATCAAGGACCTAAAATCCTTAACAAAAACCACGGGGTCACAACAGATGGAGTAACTGACCAAGCAAAAAAGGAAAATGTTGTAAATGCTCCACCACCGGTTAACAATCAACGAAACAACAATTTTACCCCAACAATCAACGCGGTGGATTTTAATCATCCACAACAACAACAACAACAACAGCAGATCCAGACACAGGGTCCAAGTCAAAACTCAACTAGATATCAAAACCAAAGGCAACAAATGCAAAACTTTAATCTTAATAGTCAACGATTTAATCAGAGTTTTGGACCACAACACATGCCAAACCAACAACCTAGGAATTACAATCCCAACTCGTATTGTGGTTTCCACAAAATTCGAGGCCATGACACTAGGACTTGCCATGACTACAATAAATTCATGCAACGTTTGCCAGAGGAACAAAGACAACTTTTCATAGATATGTTCTTAGCAGATCCTGCATCACCTGCGCCAAATACTTTCACAGGGGCGGTCTCCCCTCAAAACGCACCCCTCAAGATCTTCAATGATCCACTCCCAAATCACAATAACAACAAATTAAATCCAAATGGGATGAACAAGGGTGTAATGACAGGAAACAATGATCATGAAGCCTCGACTTCACTAAATCCACCTGTCGCACCACAATTAGGAAATCAGCCACGAACCAAGATAGTCGGTTTAGTGGAATTAGACACTGAGCTACACGTGGAAGCCATAACAAGGACACGAGAGTATTCCTCTCAGCCAAATCCAAGTTACCCACTAGAGCCAGATAACATTCAACAAACATTAGTAAAACCCGTAGGTGCCTATGATTTAATTAATGACCTTAACAAAGACCTTTTCTCACATCTCCTTTTTGGACTTGCTGAAGAACTCTCCTGCCCATAGGGCTGCTCTTTTAGAAGCATTAGGTTTAGGTCATTTAATTAACATCACTCCTCCTCCTGAAACACAGGTAAACCATATAGACTTTGATATCCACCCTCCGGGGCAGCCGGATAGGGATACCGAGTTTATATTCGACATAAGCAAAATGCCAACAGACGCTGAGATTGCACGTAGAGGTGATCCAACCTTACATTTACAAGTGTGGGTTTATAACAATTACGTTAAATGTGCAATGGTTGACGATGGGGCAGCAGTTAACATAGTCCCCTTCTCTTTCCTTCAAAAGCTAGGGTATGGAGAGACAAATTGTTCCACGACTCGGAATACACTAAGAGGCTATGATAGCCTTAAAGCCACTTCGATTGGAACTATAATACTACCAGTCACCTTAGGACCCAAAACAATCCTCACTGAGTTTTATATTATAGATCGGGAAACCAACTATAATATGATCCTCGGCCGACCATGGATACACCGTATGAAGGCAATCCCTTCTACGTTATTTCAGGAAATAAGATTCTTGCACTTAGGAAAGATATTCGTAGCAAAAGGTGATCCAAAACCATTCGATATACACCTAGCAGACCTGAAGAAAAGGCCAGGCATTCACTCTGAGTTTGAACTCCCAACAAACCAACTTAACAAACCAACCAACTCAAAACCAGAAGAAAAATTAATACCTACAACAGAACTAGAGATTACGAACCTAGTCAAGAGCATCCCAGCCCTCAAGGATGAAGCTAACGTTGTAGAAACAGTGTCATTAGGAACTACTGCAAAAATTGTTGAGTTGCTAGAACAAGATCTACCAATTTTCCTACCATTTGATTCCACAGGTATGGGATGTACCCTAGGAGTTGGTTCTCTTCCAGCAGAGGAACTCTGCATGGTAGAAGTAACCGAAGCAGAAGAAATAGACGTAATGAATGTCCCAACATCCATCTTCCCAAATAAACATTGGACTCTCCACTTTGATGGAGCTAGATGTCGTTATGGGGCTGGGGCAGGTGTGATCTTTACTTCTCCCGAGGGAAAGATCCTACCATTCACCTTTAAATTAAATTTTGAATGTACAAACAATGGCACTGAGTACGAAGCCCTCCTCCTTGGTCTCATCATAGCTAAAAGGCTCGGTGTTAATGACATCAGAGTGTTAGGAGACTCTCAATTAGTAGCAAACCAAGTCTCTGAGGTGTATGAGACTAGAGCTGAACATTTACAGCTCTACAAAACAGCAGTATTAGATTTGAGCAAAGGATTTAACTTCATATCAATTGAAGCAATCCCACGAGAACAAAACCTTCTCGCAGATTCGATAGCAACCTCAGCTTCACGTTTCACTCCAAACAGTGAGTTGGAGGACACCCATTTCATGGTATCCCTTCGTACTGAACCGTTAGTAAAGAAAACATCAACAAACCCTCTTCTAACACACATAGCTGAGAATACATCTACTATCTTAGGTCACGTTGACAGTGATACAACCACTCTTGATTACCTAAATGCCTATGCAGAGTTACATCTCACCCATCACATGGTAGATTTGTCCTTAATCCCACATTCGTCTTCTTACTTTGGAAATCCCATGGTAGAGCTTCCCCCACAAAAGGAACTCGACATATACGCGGTAGAGAATGGAGAAGATCTGGAACTACCTCCAGCCCCGCCTGAGTTTGAAGAAGGTAACACTTCTTTAATCGAAGAAACGATTGATATTAACATCGGAACGGAGGAAGAACCAAAGATCTTGAAACTAGGATCTTCGTTAACTCCAGAAGAAATAGAAATACACACTCGAATCCTCAAAGAACATCAAAAGGCTTTTGCATTTAATTATAAAGAAATGACGGGAATTGCACCGCACATCGTGGTACATAACCTCGTCACCAAATCAGATGCAAAGCCAATTAAACAAAAATCGAGACCAATGAAACCCAAGGTAGCTCTCATGGTGAAGGAAGAAGTAATGAAGCTTCTCCAAGTAGGGTTCATCAAACCGGTGGATTACTCTCAGTGGGTATCTAATATCATCCCCGTTCTAAAAAAGAATGGGAAGATACGCATCTACATAGATTTCCGAGACATTAACAAGGCGTGCCCCAAGGATGACTTCCCGTTACCATCCATTGACGTCATCATTGACGCAACAGCTGGATTTGAGCTTTTGTCTCTCATGGATGGGTTCTCGGGATACAATCAAATCAGAATATCTGAACAAGACCAAGCCAAAACCACGTTTATAACTCCTTGGGGAACTTATTGCTACGTTGTTATGCCATTCGGTCTCAAGAACGCTGGTGCTACATACCAGCGGGCAATGACATACATATTTCACGATCTTATTCATAAAATCATGGAATCCTATGTAGATGACTTGTTGGCCAAGGCCAGGAAGCGCTGTGATCACCCGGAAGTGCTCCGCATCATTCTTTCACGTTTGATCGAATACGGAGTCACACTAAACCCAGAAAAATGCGTATTTGGTGTGACAGGAGGGAAACTCCTAGGTTACATTATATCATCACGAGGGATCGATGTAGACCCAGCCAAAATCTGGGTTGTTCTTGAGATGATCCCACCATCAGACGACTCTGGCATTAGATCATTTCTTGGAAAGCTCGGTGCAATCCAGAGATTCATTCCGGACTTAAGTTTTGCTGTACATCCGATCAACAATTTGTTGAAAAAGGATTGCTGCATTATTTGGACAAAGGAATGCCATGAGGCCTTCGAAGCAGTTAAACGCTTCTTACTGTCTCCTCCCACGTTAATGCCACCTAGACCAGATCATCCTTTGATCTTATATTCACGGGCTACGGATGTCTCGCTAGCCTGCATGTTGGCTCAAGAAGACGATGATAAACGAGAACGTGCGGTCTATTTTATTAGCCAAACGTTGCTCGATTATGAAACACGTTATACACAGGCAGAACAAGAATGCCTTGCCATAGTCTTTGCAACCAAACGCTTAAGACATTACATGCTAAATCAAGAAACAAGGGTCATTGTAAAAACAGACCATTTACGAACTTTCCTCACGCAAGGGTCTTTGTCTAAAAAGGCTGGACGCTTTATAACCTTAATGGGTGAATTCAAATTAACTTTTGTAAACCAGAAGTCCGTTAAGGGACAAATCATTGCAGATTGGTTAGCCGACAACCCGTTAGATGGAGGTGATCTAGTAGATCTGGATTTTCCCGATGAATGCATATATTACATCAAAACCAGACCTCCCATCTCTGAATGTCCTTGGTATACTGATATTATCAATTTTATCATGGACCATACGTATCCAGAAGGTGCTACACCACAACAAAGAAGGTGGTTACACATTATCGTAGCTAAATACGTTATTATAGAACAAGTGCTCTATCGTAAGGCTTTCGATGGAATGCTTCTAAGGTGTGTTGACACAGAAGAATCCAAGAAGATTCTCTACGAATCTCACAGTGGAATATGTGGAGGCCACTTCGGTGGTCACGCCACCACTCGCAAAATACATCGAATGGGCTATTTTTGGCCCACTCTCGAACACGACGCAGTAGAGTTTGTACGCAGATGCCATAAATGCCAAGAATTTTCCCACGAGATTCACATGCCGGCACAAGCTCTACAACCAATCGCGACTCCATGGCCCTTTTCTACATGGGGCCTAGATTTGATAGGGAAATTCTCTCCCTCGTCAACGGATGGCCATAACTTCATAATCACGGCCACCGAATATTTTACCAAATGGGTAGAGGCTATGCCTCTTACCACTGTACCAGGTGCCGTGATCGCCAAGTTCATTTTGAACCAGATCATTTACAGGTACGGTGTCCCACAAATCATTATCTCAGATAATGGCACGTCCTTTAAGAATGACGAGGTCCATGAGCTATGCAGTAAATTTAAAATAAACCATCATACGGCCTCCCTGTATTACCCTCAAGCCAACGGGCAGGCTGAAGCAACAAACAAGACATTGAAAGCTATTCTACTCAAAACGGTAAAAGAAAACAAATGAGATTGGCATTTAAAGTTATATCCGGCCTTGTGGGCCCACCGAACCTCAATAAGAACACCAACAGGAGCAACTCCTTTCTCATTGGTATTCGGAGCAGAAGCAGTTCTCCCACTTGAGGTTGAAATACCCAGTCTCCGCATCTCACTACAAGGGATTCTGGATGAGGAAGCTTATAGAGAGGCACGCCTCTCCCAACTAGAAAGCCTAGATGAGGCCAGGTTAAATGCTGAACAACGGCATAGAGTCTATGCTGACCGGATGTGCCGGCAGTATAACAAAAAGGTCTATGAGTGAGAAATATATGAAGGAGATCTAGTTTTAAGACTAGACAGCCAGATCGATAAGAAGACCGTGAAGGAAGAAAGTTCCGGCCCAAGTGGTTGGGCCCATATCGAGTCATGAAGGACTACAGAAATGGTGTGTATCTCTTGTGCACACTAGAAGGTGAGGAATTTGGTGAAACTGTCAATTCCTTGCACCTTAAATGGTTTTACGCATGAAGCATCGACACTATTTGTATAATTATATCTACATTGCATCTTCATTTAGATAGGTTCATTTTGTTCACTCGTTTCGTAAAATTTGGTGATCAAGGGACTTATTCTTAAGCAATTCATTACAAACTTCTGATGGTATTGGCAGAAGCATTCAAATCATACTTCTTCATTTTCATAACATCATCAACTATTTCAGAATCATGTCATCAATTAAAGCTAGATATGACAAAGTCTTAACGGTAGCCATACCAAGGCCTGCATGCTTGTTCTCACTTTTGTTTCTTCCTAGGATAGGTGTCTTGCCTATGGTCTGTTCTAGAAGCTTCATGGTGTCACATCTATCCCGTATATAGATCTCTTTGGAAATAAGAACATACTGACATTTTTCTCAAATAAATAAGTCGAAATAGATCAAACAGAAAATTTTACTTTTACACATTTCCTTGCCCTACCAACCTTCGGTGATGAACTTGCGTCTCTTACTAGTGACGTAGGGTTGGGAAAGGATGGGAATGCCCTTACTCACCTGTACCTTGTCCATGGTGATAAGCCCATGCTTCTTACTAGTAGCATGGGGCAAGGTGTAGGGGGTCCTCTTGACAGTAACGTTGAAGGTCATAAGCAAATAGTTCAAATAAACCTTTGAAATCTTGAGTCAAAAACAAATGAATCAGATGTCCAAAATTCCAAGAGAGTTCAAAACCTTGAAAACCAGATTTTGTCAACCAAGTGGCCATCTACGGATCTAAGTCTAGATAAACTGCAAAGCAAGTCACATTCTAAACTATGGAGTCACTTGAGTAGGGTAGGTTTGTAGCATCCTAATTTGGTTCCACCAACTCTTTGTCTATCTCCCATCATTATCATTTCAACACACCTCATAGCTTGTGCCCTTTCTAGCTCTCGGTGGTGAGCCCTCGCATCTTACTAGTTGCGTGGAGTTAGGAGTGGGGCAAGTTCATCTGCTCATCATATCAATTTATCATCACATTTTGTCAAAACAAATATGAAGTACCAGAAAATTGCTTATAGAAACTAAAGTTCAAGATCACATTGTGTCTACATTATCATACATCAGCATCACGAAATACAAAAAGGAAGAAAGCATTTGTATCATTTGTTCTCCATTGCATACATTCTGAAAAGCATATAAAAACAAGAATTCTAATAAGCATCTAATATACATGTGGGAATGAATCACAAAATCCTAGACACCAAGAGTCTGGTCCAAAAAAGAAGTATATATATATAATCAAGTTTTATGTACAATGCCATCATGCGCTAGGCATGGTCAAAATGCTCAATGAGCCTGGAAAATACAAAAATGATCGTATAAACAATCTAACAAGAGTCACTACAAAAAGAGCCAAGTGGCCTCTCAACCCCTATGAGATCCCTCCGAAGGTGCACAACCACATCTAGGACTCCGGCTACGCCGGCGCTCTGAGTGCACTGAAGGCTCACGGTCCCGAAACAGTAGTTGTAGCCTCGCTATGAGAGTGGCTCCTCATCAGGTGCTCTGTAGTCCTATACCCAGCTAACTCGGTATGGAGGGAAGTCACCATCTTGGCCACATGCCAGACAGGGGAAAAGACATCACTATGCCTACCAGCTGCTGAAGGCTCCCCCGCATCCACTGATAACTCGGCATGAGTCTTCTCCATGGGGAGCATCAGGGTATCAGTACATACCTGGTGAATCAAGTCTCGCCACTCATCAGCAGTCTCTGCAAGCAAAGAAGAAGACAAATTAGAAATAATCAAAAGATAAAAACAAAAATGAACAAAAGGAGAGATAGCAACTAAGGCAATCCTAGCTAAAAAAAAATATTAAAAGAAGAGTGACAACTCACTCGGATCTCCGGGCCTCCAAGAGGGATCCCTAGGATCAGCGCCTGCCACAGATGCTGCCACTGACTGATGTCCTCCTCCTGTGTCTGGGGCAACATAGCATCCTACTACAGACTCATCCTCCCCACCTAGGTCCTGAGAGGGCAACTCCTCTGAGACTAGAGTCACCCTCTCCACACTCTACTCTGCCCTCTCGGCCTGTAAGATCTCCTGAGTGTCATGCCACTCGGGATCACTATCCTCCTCTCCACCTAACTCGCTGACCTCCATGTCCTCGGTCTCCTCCTCCATCTCTCCCCCTGTGAACTCCTCAGACTCGGAGTCTATATCAATAGGGTCATCACTACTATGGGCAGGACCGGCGGCAATCTGAAGTAAAGGTGCCTGAGGAGCACCGACTCTCTCTCAGGCACGTACCACCCACCTAGCTGCAATAGGGATGCCAGGAGTAACAACAGTCCAACCCCGGCCTCTAGGACCTCCCCTAGCCTCCCAAACTGATCTGAACACTGGCACCACTGGGGGAAGCATACCAACATGTAGGCAAGGCCAAACTGCTGAGGCACTCGATCAAAAGGGTGTGTCTCTACCTTCCCCGTCCTGTCCACAAGCTACCCTGTAGTAGAGCAGGAAATCAAAGTGAGGGTCTCCTCACCCCACAACCCTGCCATGGCCTGATAAGGTGTGGCCTCCATATCATCAGTAGTCAGGGAGGCAACTGGCTGGTGAGGTGCTCTAAGCACCGACATCTCTGTCCATCTGGCTGCCCTCACGGCTCTGGGATCCGCCACCTCTACGCCTCTCCCATAGGGGATGATACGCTCATAGACCCAGCTCATAACTAGGTTCAGATGGCTCAAAGACTGTCCCTGTAAGTGGACCACCCTGTATAGGTCATGGTAGGTGGTCCCAAGTATATCGGCTCTCCCTAGGCATAAATCCGGCCATGTGCCTCAATCTGTGCAATAATAGGGGACCAACAGTAGAGTAAGGTGTCCCCTCCCTTGTCCCCGATCAATCTCGAGGCAAGGATCCCCATAATGGCCTGACGAATCAAAGGGATAGGCAAGCTAGGAATGGAACGGACCCTCACCCCCTTCTTCGAACCAGTGGAGACAACTGCGTCTCCCATATATGTAGCCCACTGAGCTATCTGAGCCCGTGACCCCGCTGTCTCAAGTGTAAGCCATCTCCCGATGATCGGGACTCCCAAGATGTGGTAGACATCCTCCAGGGTGATAGTCCACTCACCCCTGACTCCTGGAAATTGGAAAGTGTTCCGATCAGCATCCCAATATGAAAACAGGTCACATAGTATGTGACTAGAAGGTGCGACATGAGGAACCCGTGATATACGTAATATGCTGGCCCTCTGAAGAGTATCCTGCTCGGCCTGAGAAAGTGCATCCAACACTGCTGGAAGCCAATCACACTCTCTCTCATGGCTCCATCTGATGTACTCTTCCTTCTTCTGCAAAACACACAAAAACACGCAAAAAAAGAGTAAGTTAGTACCAAAATCACATTGGGAAAAATCATTAAAACATATGAGAATACTAAAAATGCAAAAATGGGTTCAAAACAATGTTATTTTAGCGTTCTGTAAAGGACCGCCGCCCTGAGCAGGGGCGGCGGTTCCGTAACCGCCACTTTGAAGGGCGGTGATTCCTGTAACCGCCACCCTGCTCAGGGCGGCGGTCGTGTCCCACATTTTCAAACGGGTCACGTGCCCTAAAAAATGCTCAAAAACACAAAAAAATGACCATTTTGACTAAAATGAGAGCCTACCCATTAGGCGTCCCCCCTAAGGACACATTTAAAACTAAAAATTTCAAAAATTACCCCCCCATGGCGAAGATTTCATCATTTTTACATTTTAGGTATAAAAATGGTAAATCAAGAAGAACTAACCTGAGATCTCGTGGGTCGATGTTCCACTCACGGAGGCATGATCACTATCTCGTCACGAACGTTTCGACTATACTCTCATCAAAAACCATCACCGTGGGTCCCAGAGCTCAAAATCAATCAAATCAACACGTGCAAATGAATAGGAAAATGGGCCCGTTTTTATATATATAGCATTTTGACTCATCTTGGATGCCCCTTTTCGTAGGTTTGGAGCACCGACGGAGGTAAGTTCTTATCCCCGCGCAAATGGTAAGTCCTCACTTCATATTATTTTAGTATTTATTTTTCGGCTTATTTTATCTATCTGCACTTGAGTCTTCTTTTCATTTTGCAGGTAGCGAGAATTTTGGATGGCATCATTTCAACACACGGACGTGTCAGGTATAATTTCTAATTTCCCATTTCGGGACCACCATACTCGGACCCACCATTTTACACCTCTTCATGGCTAAAACGCTTCTCCGAGGGGGCAATATGTACGTACCCAAAATTGTAGGGTACAGTACCTGCCAGAACAATGTTACACATGCCCCAATGATGATACAGGTCTCCTCGCAAGGTGTTCGGGATCCGAAAAATCTCTCCAAGTGTACGTTAACATCCCGCATGCCCCGCTTAGCCTCCGCATGCTCTGTTTTACTCTTTCCCCCTCTTTTCCTTTGCATTTTGGTCTTCAGTGACGAAACCGCCACCCTGCCTGGGCGGCGGTCTCATGACCGCCTCCCAGGCAGGGCGGCGGTCCTGTAACCGCCACCCTGCTCAGGGCGGCGGTCCTTCACGCATTTTCCAGCATGCTTCTTTTAATGTGACTCATGTAAATTTTCAACTTTTACCAGCTTTCTCATCCATTTTTTGCTTGTATTTATGATTTTGGTTCCCTGGAATAGTGTTTCTTCATTGTTTATAGTAAAAGAGTCCTAGTTGGAGTTACCTTTGGGTGAATGGGAATTCTATAAATAGCTGGTTTGATTACAAGCAAATGGCCCCTCAAAAACTTGCCTCTCATCCTCTCATTTCAATAGTTTAGTCTTTCAGTTCTTGCTTAGGAATTCAATAGTTTTCATTTGTTGCATGCATAGTTAGTCTTATTTTGCTGTTTAGAAGCCACATGATCTTCTTGTTCTAGTGTCATTACTATTTCATACAATCAATTAAGGTAGGATAGTTTCATTTTTAGTCTGAAGCCATTAGAGTTGCAGGTTTTGTTCGTCAAGAAGGATAGTTTTAGGTTCTGGATGTTTTGTGTTGCATGACTCGCAATAAATCCCGCTAGGAATTGCATAAGCCAAGCTCTGTTCTCTTGCGCTATCCCTCTCCTACTCACATTGTATTCAGTCTACATCTAAAGCTGCCATTGTTCCAATACCTACTTCTGTTGATGCTAGCATTACACGCTTTTCTGGATTCACGTGAGCACGAAGGAACGAGGAGACCACACTGAGGGGACAAAGCCACACACAATCGGATTCGCCACTGTTCTGCAAAATCCAGGTTCAAGCTATCAAAGTTCTAGTTAAAACATATCAAATAGAGTAGTGAATCATTTCATTTCAGTTAATCTCACTTTCGATATTGCCGGGGAAGCTGTGGGGATTGATAGTTTCTGAGAAACTATGATTCATTCCTCACTTCTGAGGTAAGATCGGGGGTCTTTCAAATAGATTAGATCAGTTATTTGGTTATTTAGAATAGATTCACAACTGCACAGGTAGGTAGCTATACTCGGCTACTTTGTTTGTTTTAAATTTTGTTATTAGCTTAGTTGTCATTTTCTAGATATTAAATAATTGTTCTTTCAATTCTATTAAATAGTTGTTATCTTAATTCTGTTAAATACTCTGTCAAAAATACAAAAATAGAGAATTTATATATGTTGTGGATATACTTTACATAATTAGTTTACTTTGCTTTAGTTAGATTTATATTGTTTCTTTTGTATGACAATCACGGGACCTAGGGAGCCCAGAGAATACGTATTCGAGCCAATCGTGCCTCAACCCAATCTTGTTGCAGCAATAACTGACATAGACCAAAATCTCAGAATTCAGGTCTTCCAAACAACAACAGACCTACAAGAAATTAGCTCACAGTTAAGAGGATTAAACATAGAAGATGACAAAGCGCATACGTTTTGGTCAAACCAGCCAAACTACAGATTGCCCTAATAAATATCCGCATGACTGTAGAAGGGCTTGAAAGAGAGAGCAAACGTTCGGTTGTGATCCTTTGGTCCCACAGCCAGATGCAGGAGACATCCTCATTGACATAGACACTGGCTTAAGAATTCAAGTTGCCAGAACGCCTGTAAGGTACTCTGAGAAGATTGCACAACTTTTAGTTCTAAACATAGAGGCCGAAAAGGCATATGACTACTGGATATTAGGGATTAGGGATTGATTCTGCACATGACCATAGGAGGCCCACAATGACCACAAACCTACGGTTGTGATCCATAGGTCCCACAACCCAACGGGCCCACAGGTCAATCAGACGTTGATGCTGGTTTACGCACATTAGTATTTAGATCCTCTCCACTTCCACCAATCATTATCACACAACTATCCTCACTAGATATAGCTGCTAATCAAGCTAAGGATTTCTGGACTAGACCAGAGAATCACCCATAGAATCCACCATACATCCATCATCCATTTTCATGACCCTGTCGGGGAATATCTACGAAGCACCCATAGGTTATCTTCCACGTATCCCACAACCTATAGATCGGATCACGCCAGAGCTCAATATTGATTGGAGCCTTCGAGCAGTCATCCTCACCGAATGATCTATCACGCTAGTTCAGGTTAGGAGGGCCTTCTTTGCCTTAGATTTGTAGATTCCATTAGTGCGTGTCAAAGACATAAGATTTCCTAACTAGTTTGTCTGAGCCCCACGTATATTCCATCCCCACCGGCTGTCTCGGCATGACCTCGGGAGGTCGGGTGCGAGGAAGAGTTACTTGTAGATTCCCATGCTCGCTTGTCAATTTTCCATCGTACAGACACTAATGTTGATCAAGAATAATTAGACAAGCTCACTAATTTTCATCAAGATTTACGTGTTAATCCTTTGCATATTTCACATGTTCTCAATGCTTTAATTAATGCCAAATACTCTCGAGATCTTACTTTTTTTTTTACCTCTTGCAAGTTCTTCTTTGGTTTCGATGGCCTCCACCCAACTCCTAAACATTCCTACTTCCATTCCTATTTCTACCACTCCCCTTCTCCATCCCAATGCTTCTAATACACAACCTGGTTCCTCATATGTCACCCATGATTTAGCTTCATTACATCAGAACTTACAAGTTCAAATCCGTCAGCTACAACAGGTTACTTCACACTCCTCTCTCTCTCTTGATTCCTCCTTACTTCTTCACACTCCTTTAGCACCCATCATTTTTGCTTATTCACTTCCTCTCAATTTTGTCACCCCTAAGCTACCCACTTTCAATGGCGATGGTGACCCTCAAGAGCATCTCTTAGATTTTCATGTGGCATGTCTAGATTATGTGGATGATCATACATTACTAGCTAAGTTATTTCCTCGAAGTATTTAAGATTAAGCCATGTGTTGGTTTTATGATCTACCTGTTCATTCAGTAACTTATTTAACACATTTGGATGATGCTTTTCTTGCTCACTTTTCAATGAATATCGGCACCAATATCTCTTATGCACAATTCGTTCAAATCAAACAAATATCTAATGAGCATCTAGCTGACTATGTTTTACATCACAAGAAAAATCTAACTAAGATGACCAATATGCTTGTTGATTCAGAATTACAAGATCTTTTTATTCAAAGTCTTATACCACCACTTCAGGAGAGTGTTATCTTTGATACCTCTCCTTCATTTGATCAATTATGCCATACACTTAAAATACATAATGTCAAACTTTTATCTATGGGAGAACTCAAATATCATGATGCTTCATCATCTTCTTCTAATAAATTTCAAGCTAAATCAACATTCAAGCCATCTCCTAATCCTACTGAAGTGAAGGAAACTGCTAATACCATCTCTCCACCTGAAAAGATTCAATGGAAACCTCCAAACCCTAATTTCAAAAAATTACCATATGCACCTTGGTTTCTATTGTCTCAACTTCTTGAAAGAAATCTAATCACTCTTCCAATGCCACTCAATCCTAATCCATCTCACCCCCATGGCTGCAATTATGATAAAAATGCTAAATGTGATTACCATCAATGCATTGGGCATTCTACAAATCATTGTTTCAAACCCAAGCATCACATTCAAGATCTTATTGAAAATAATTTACTTGAGCTCCCCAAGCCATCTGCTTCTAAATTATTCAACGATAACAAAAAGCTAAAAATATTTAATGACCCTTTGCCTAAGCATGACATATAGGCTCCTGATTCTTTTGTTAATCATGCATATCGAGTTGTGCTCCCTCCTTCATCGAGGCCTCTTGAATTTCTTGTCACTCGTGCTGATGCATCACTACCAACCATTTCATTTTCAGATCTTGATTATCATGCTATGTTTACTTCAAATTCATTACACATCAATGCTTTTATTGGTTCATACACTGTCAATAACACCATGATCTATCTAGGGGATCCTATTAGTGTGTGCTCAATTGCATTTCTTATGGCTATCAGATGTCTAATATTTGCTATCACATATCCAGTTCCTAACTCTTTTGGATACATTAGGATTCCTGTTATAGTTGGGCCTCTTACCATGCTTGTGTCTTTCATTGTGACATCTTAAATTGAAGGTTGTGACATGCTCTTAAGTATTCCTTGGCTCCGTGTCGCTCAAGATATTCCCTCCATGAATCATTTGTGTCTTAAGTTCATTCATGATAAAAAAAATCACTATTAAAGGTGTACCACCACACACACCATTGCCTAAACCTAGTCTTGATTATATCCTCCCACCAGCTACAACATCTAAACCTCTAGGGCCTCTCAAAAGGCACATTCAACACATAGTTCTCCTATCCACACACGACCCAATTCATGACCTTATCATCCTCATTGGTCCAGTAGTCCATCTTGTCGGCCTAAGTTCCCTACTCGAGAAACTCCTTCACATAGGTGTTCACCACTTCCTTTACCACATAGGTTTGCTTCACATGCACATCATTACTCTCATACTCCATCGATATTAGAGCATTGTCACATGCTTTTATCTAATCAAACATTGGGTGGAGGGCCCTTTCCCTTCACTATCATTCGATAGCATTATGTCCTTCTCACACTTGGGGGGCATCACGATTTCTCCCCCCTCCTAGCATAACCAGTTGTCTATCAAATCTACTATCACACTTTGTGCTTCACACTTAATATTTTTCAGTACTCTTACACACTTTGATACACAAATTGTATCGTCATTATGCTATGACACACTCTATTTCCATAGTTCATAATTGACTACTGATGATTTCAATATGAAATAAACATCACCACATTCACTTTTCATGCTCTAGGATTCATGATCTATCTTTCTAGTGCATATTTTCAAACCATTTCCTGATGACACACTCTTATTCTATGGTTCATTCTTGATTGTTGAGGGGTCTTTTATAAATGAACCTCATCTCACACACATCCATTGGGGTGGGGACACTGCTTCTATCACATTCACACATTGCATACCATTCCATCACACTCATACACTGCATATTGGATATCTTGGTTGCATGTACTCTTGATTGCTTATACTACTTACATGTTGCATTTTTCTTATTATGCTAGTCAAATACTCAGTATGCCATTATTTTTTTATATACACACATGCACATTCACTTGGTCTTTTGGAGTGAATGTGGATTTCTAATAGATTTTCAGACATTATAATGTTTCTCAACAATGTATCCTTTTCCAGTCCCAATGAGGTTCATGAGGATATCTATCTTTACTACTCTCACAGATTACAAGTGCTATTGTTTAATTATTTATTACTACTTTCTAGCACATTACTTTCCACTGATACATACATGCCTTGACATACTATTTATCTTTCTAACATTCTAACGGGTGCTTCATGTCATTCGTCCTTTTGAGCACCCTGACCCTTTTCTATCTTACTCATTTATTTTGGGTCTCTATCTTTTGGGCATCTTATTTTCTTATGGGTTGGCCTTCCAGTTGTCAATTACGAAATAGAACTAAGGGAATCATATAAACCCCCACTCAGCCCCCCCCCCCCGCCCCCCCCCCCCCCACCCCAGCCCCCTCCCCCCCCCCCCCCCACCCCCCCCGCCCCCCCCGCCCCACCCTCCCCACCCCCCCCCCCACCCCCCCCCCGCCCCCCCCCCCCCCCCCCCCCCACACCTTTGTTTTGTGTTTGTTTTTTTTGGATTTTTTTTTTTTTTGGTGTTAGTATTTTGTTGTGGTTGTTTTAGTTTTTTTTTTTTTTAGTTGTTTTTTCTTTGTTTTTTGTTTTTTTTATGTGTATTAGCTTTTAGTTGGGGGATTTTTGGTTGCGTTAGTATTGTATTGTGGTTTTTTTAGTCTGTTTGTTTGCTTTTTTCTTTTTGAGTTTGTTTTTTTTGTTTTTTTTTTTATGTTTTTTGGTGATTGGTTTTTTTTTTTGTGTATGTTGTGGTGTTATTTAGAAGGGTTTGATGTTAATATGTTGGATAGTTATGTGTTTTGTGTTTTTTTTGACTTATGGGATAATTTTTATTAGTGTTGATGTGGGGGAGTAGTTTGTGTCTGATTGGTCTTTTTTGTTTGTTGGTTTCTGTGCGGTTTTGTTGTTATTTTGTTCGATGTGTTTTTGGGGAATGTTATTTTAGGTTGGTTGTTTTTTGTTTGTGTTATGGATTTGTCCAGTCGATTATGGATTAGGTGGGTATATTTAGTTTTGTGTGTTTTTAGTTTATTATTGCGGTTTTTTTCGTGATAGTTGGGTGTTTGATGAGGTTTATTGGTTTTTTGCATGGTTGGTATAGCTCTGGTTGTAGTGTCTAGAGTTCATATTTTGATAGTGGTTTTTTTTAGGGTATAGTTTGTGTTTGAGTGTTTGGATGTCGTGTTGTTTGGATTGCTATCGTTTTTGTGGTGTTTTTTTTGGTAGGTGGAGTTCTTAGGTTTTTAACTACTCTCACCAGAGTTACAAGTGCTATTGTTTTATATTTTTACTACTACTTTCTAGCACATTACTTTTCCCACTGATACATCCTGCCTTGAATATCTATTTATCTTTCTAACATTCTAAACGGTGCTTCATGTCATTTTCCTTTAGACTATATGCCACCATGGTTTGTCCTAAATACAATTTTTATTAACCATGTTTGTGGGTTATGTGCCGTATTTCTTGTTGATCACTGGTTTGTAGATTTTTAAGCGCGCTGTCAACCTCAAACCCTGATTATATTGTTGACTTGTGGAGCAATGTCCCATCTTTAGAACCCACTTTTTACGGGCCCACAATTGGTTTGCAACACTTGCTTGTTATATTGTTTTTCTATGACATATTTGCTACTTTTTCTACTAACACATGTATCTATCCAGTTCGTTTGTATGTGCCTCAATTTCTACCATGCACATCCACTACCCCTTGTAGGTATCAGCATTAGGTCCTCTCTTTGGGATGAACACTCCTACATTCGTCGCATGCACCCCACATGAGGGGGGCATACATTAGGTGAATAAATCACCCCTACAGAAGATTAGAGCTACAACACATCACAGTATGACACATAATTGACATAGGTTACTGTAGACACTAAAATTATGTCACACTCCTCTTTGGTCCCTCAACGAATAAACACCCTTCATCACATTCACCTAGCCATGGCTCCTTTCACCTCACTAATATTAATTTAATTAAATTAATTGATTATCCTCACTATATTTATTATTTAAATATCTTATTTTAAATAATATCCACACATATAGTTCACTTAGACACCTCACCAAGCCAACTCAACCTAAGACCTCTTCTTAGTAGGTTGCTGTAACTAACTAAGACTTATCCAAACCCTAAAAATCAATGCCTACATTCCCTCTAACCACATTCCCACATGCTTACAAGAAGCTCCCAGTCTAATCCATGAGTTAACGACACGAGATCTGAGGAAATCAAAAGGATCTCCCTAGTTTAGTAAACCTAGGAAATCCCACCTTGACTGACGCTGGTTACCCCTAACCATCGCCGGTTGAGCCAAAACCGCCGTCAGTTACCCTTTTAACCCCAAAACAACCTTATTCTCAAGGTTGGAAGTTGTTAGCAAACATTGGCATAAGGTTGCCGAGCATTAACACATCTTCGGAGAGCAAATTCCAGTGAGAGCCCGCATGCAAAGAAGGAGATCAAGCATTTTCTCTTGCACATCCATCCCAGCCATGATCTGATCTAACCAAGCCAAGAGGAATGTACATGAAGCCCATGCATAAGCTTTTCTTCATTTGGTGATCACTTGCAGCCTTTAAACCTCTCATCAACACCTCCATCCCTCACTCACATGCATCCATGACCATAATTCAAGTAAGTATAGCGTCATACTTCTATGGTTTATTTCATTTCATCATTATTTTATCATCTATCGTTTACCTACCCACCTATTGACCTTCTCCAACACTTCCACCTCCATATACCCATTAAAATCTCACCAAATCATACCCAAGTCACCCAATACCTCATCCCGACCAACCAAAGTCTTTTGTGCAATCAAAAAGGAGACCCAAAGTTTGTTCTGTGGCGTTCCCAGATTTCCACAGTAACCGGCACCGGTTACACCTAATCGTCGTTGGTTACCCTTGACTGACATCGGTATCTGTATTTACCCATATAGCCTAGAACAGAGACCTAACCACCTAATTTCACCTCACCCTCATCCACCTCTGATCTACCTGAGACCTTTGTTAGACCTACAGAGACCCAGAACTAGTTACTTGACCATTGGATCCTATTCTAGCCTAGCCTGTTAGATTAGATCTATTTATTATTGTGTTTTAAGTGAGATACCTAAATCATTTCGAATTACAATAGGATTTACTTTATTTACAACATTAAATTGTTTAAAAAAGTGGATTGGCATCCATCTAGGAAGTATCACACTTCCCGGATTTAGCATACGTTAGGCAGTTCACTACACATATTGTTTAATTCCTTCTGGTGGTTTTGCTTTTCATTACAGGTAGTTCCTCCTAACCAAAAGGAATTTCTCACAATCAGTTATGGATTCAAAAGTCATATGCATGTAAAAACCCATCAACTAGCATTTGAACAGGTATTCCTCCTACGCCCATTACCCTATCTGTTTCGTCAACACTTCAAAGAAACGATCTAAGAATCAGGTGAAACATTTTGGCACGCCCGGTGGGACCCATCCGGGGTTCCTTGCATTTCATTCATTCCTAGGAAAAATTGTGTGTTTGTTTCCCTTCTGAAAAGCATACACATTAATCTTCTTCCTTGGTAACCCACCTTTTCTTTCTATTTGCTCTAAAGGAAACCTTTCTTTTGGTGTAATTAAAAGGAACCATTTCTTCATGTTTTCTGCATTATACTGAAAGATCATCCCTCTTCCTTTTCATCTTATTGTGTCATCCAACTTCATACTTCAATTTGGGCTTAAAAATAAGTGCATTGCATTAGCTCACATTAATTGAGGGCAAACTATACTTTGGAAGTCATGACCAGCTGATGGTTAACAAACGAATCGTAGAAAAGCACTTCTTTCCTTTTCTCTTTCTCTGAGTCTTACCAAACCTCAAAAAAAATTCAAAATACACACATTCTTAAACAACATCTTACCTGGAAGAAGTTGTAGGTGATCACATAATCATGGCACAGTGGGCACCCAGCTCGCTACTCTATCAAGTCATACTTCAGAGCGAAACCCACGCCCGCCATAACATCCTTGAAACCTCACCTTTTATATCTCCTTATTTGTAGGAATCCATCCTCACCAAAAAAATCTATTTCACAATTCATGTGTCAGTCCCTAAATAACATAAGCTAAATAAACATAATAGAAAAGGCACTCCTAGGATCACATTTTTCTTAATGTTTCTACTTGGCTTGAGTTTTGAGGTGAGAGATCACGTTCTTCACTTTTTTGTTCATCCTTGCATGCTCCTCATCACAGCTGGTGTATTCCGGCTTCACCTGAGTGTTCCTGGGCCATATCATCATCATTCTCATAATTCTGGGTCTGATTCTACATCAGTTTTTAATTCACAACCACTTTTCTTTCATCACTATTTTAATTTCACAGTACCCATCGTCGGTTACCTCTGACCGTCGTCAGTTATACCCAACCATCGTCAGTTCCAGGTACTTTTGTTAACCTACCCAAAGCGACATTTTATTCATTTCCTTCCAATTTTCACAGTCCCTGTCATTGCCATCATACCCATTGACGTTGTACCTATCAGATTTCACCTTCTACCTTGTTTTTCACTCACTGACCATTTTTTTATAGTGACTGGCAGTGGTTACCCTTGATTGGCATCAGTTTTCCCTAACTGGCATTGGTTAGCCTGTTTTACATTCCAACCATCATTTGGTACCTAATCCACTTTTTACCATTAGATTCACCTGTTCCTGCTGTTCTCTGTGTCATTTATAGAGAATAAACCCTACCTGATTAGTACTGGTTCACATGGTGCTGACCCAAAGACAAGCAAACGCACTCGTATTTCACTCCAGTTGTCAACCACTCCCACCTAGTCCTTCACCACCTTCCATTTTATCACTAGCCATGGATCCCATCCAACCTATTACTATCGCTACTAGAGATGAGGAGTTCACACGACTCCTTGACCAAAACCTTGCCGCTTTACAGTTTTACCTTTCCCACTCGTCTACTCGAGATCCATTAGGTCATTTGATATACGACATGCCTGTATCTATCCCCCCAAATCTCACTCCCACTCTCACATCAGCCCCATCTGGCTCTATGCTGCCCGCATCTACCTTACCCCTAGAGTTCGCAACTAGGTCATATACTTGCTATGACTAACCACATCTGCCATTTCCATGGCACCTGTTACATCCACCATACCCTTAACACTACCCCCAAACACACGCATCTACCCCTAAGTTTCATACATACCCCTAACTACATTAAACCACCCTCCAGTGTCGGTGACCCCTACCCATTTCAGAACATGGTCCTTTCCATTTCCCACAATCATTAGCCCCTATTGCCACTAGGTTTCACAACTTCCCAAATTGTAAGGTACTGTACTGCGGAACAGCGTAATAAGTGCCCCCAATGATGATACAGGTCTCCTCGCAAGGTGTTCAGGATCTGGAAAATCCCTCGAAGTATGCGTTAACATCCCGCATGGCCCGCTTAGCCCCTGCGCCCTTTGTTTCCCCCCTTTTTCCCTCTTTCCTTGGCCTCTTGATCTTCAGTGACGAAACTGCCGCCCTGCAGGGTGGCGGTCTCGTGACCGCCGCCCTGATCAGGGCGGTGGGTCCTGTAACCGCCGCCCTGCTTGGAGTGGCGGTCCTGTGCGTGTTTTCCATAATGTTCTTTTGACGGCGACTCGTGTGAAATATCACGGGGTTCACCAGCATTTCTTTGCCGACTCCTGAGCATGCATTGTATGTTTGTTGGTCCCTTCTGGAATAGTGTTTTTCATTTGTCTTATTGTTTAGGTAGTTCCATTTGGTTTTGGGTTTTTGGATGATTGAATTCCTATAAGGAATGCATGTCTTTTGGTGCAATTAAAAGCAACCATGGGTCTGAATGTTTGGCTGGATTATACTGGAAGATTGATCTTTGATCTCCTCATTTTAGTATTTTCAGCTTGTTATCTAGTTTCATCCAAGCTTCATAGCTTGAATTTGGGCTTACATCTTTAGTGCATTGCATTAGCTCAGCATGTAATTGGTAAGCCACATACCCATACTTGTGCAGGAAGTGCATGTCCAGCTGATGGTCATCAAACGAATCGGCCTTGAAAAGCACTTGCCTTCCTGAATTTCTCTTTGTCTGTAGATCTTAATTTTATTGTTGCTTAGAAAATTCTTAGTTCAGTCCATTATTATGCAACATGGTTAGCTGGAATTCAGCTGTTGGTGAAGCACATAATCATGGCACAGCTTGTGCAAACAGTGTTGTTATTTTATCCAAGTCATACTTCAGAACGGAATAGCTTAGGCCCGCCATTAACATCCTTGCAGGTTTTGCTCTTTGATATAAGATTATTTATAGGAATCTGGTCGCTTCACGTTGCATGAAAATCGTATTTAACAATCCATGCTAGGAAGTCGCTAAATAGGCCATAAGCTCTGTAAACTCTAATAGAAAAGTTGTCACCTCTCCTAGGATCACATTTTTCAGTAATGCATTCTGAGCTTGTCCTTGAGTCCTGAGGTGAGAGATCTACGTTCTTCATCAGTGCTAGCATTACATCGCTTTTCATGGATCCACGTGACAGCATGAAAGAATTCCGGAGATCATACTGAGGGGACAAGATCACACATCCACCATCGGATTCGCCACTAATTCTGCGGAATCTGAATTTTTAACTTTCAAAGTTCTAGTTAGAATCATATCAAATAGAGTAGATAATTGTCTCATTTCAGTGAAATCTATTCTCGATATTGCACAGGGAAGCATCGTGAGGATTGATAGTTTCTGACCGAAACGTCATGATTCACTACCTCAATTCATGAGGTCAGGATCGAGGTACTCTTGCAAACCTACCCATTAGACGAGCTATTTTATTTATTTAGAATTCCAATTTTCACAAATCACTGTCATTGCAAATAACTACACATCGACGTTATCTACCTGTCTGTTTTAAATTATCTACCTTAGTTATTATTCACTCAGATGACCATTTTTTTATAGTGACTGGCAGTGGTTACCCTTAAAATTGTTATCAAGATTTCCCTAGACTGGCATAAAGGTTATATATATGTTTTAGATTTATTCCAACGTAGTTAGAGTTTGCTTGGTTACAGTTAGATTTGCATTTTGTTTCGTATGACAATCACGGGTTCCTCAGGAGTTCTCAGAGTCATATATATTTGAGCCAATCATGCCTCAACCTGATTAGTACTCGTTACAGCAATAGGTTGACATAGACCAAAATATCAGAATACAAGTATTCCGAACAACAACATATTTACAACTGATCAGTTCTCAGTTGAGAGGATTAAACATAGAAGACGACCAAGCACTACGTCCTTGGTCACCACCAACCAAATTATCAGATTGCCCTAGGATAAACATCTCAACATGAATTGTAGAAGGGTTTGACTAGAGAATGAGTCTATGGTTGTGATCACACAGACTCCCACAGCCAAACGAGTCCAAAAGTCAATCAGATATAGACACTGGCCTATGCACACTAGTATTTCAGTCCACTCCACTTCCACCCATCATCATCGAACATTGTCCTTATTAGATATAGCGGCTAACGAAGTTAGAGTCATTCTTGATATAGGACATGAGAATCGTTCGTAGAGTCAATTATATTCACCATCCACTATATGACTCTTACTCTGGAAACATACACGAAACTATCCCAGGCTCTATGCTTCCACGTATTCCACAACCTATAGATCGAATCACGCCAGAGATCGATATTGCATTGGAGCCTTCAAGTCAGTCATCCTTACCGATTGATCTATCACACCAGTGCCAAGTTTCCAAGGGCACTTCTTTGCCTTAGATTCACAAATTCCATTAGTAACGTGTCCCAAGACATTAGACTTCATCTAACCCTAGTTTTTCATGGATCATAACGCATATTCTACATTACCACCTCGGCTGTCTCGGTGACGACCTACGAGAGGTCAGGTACGCGGAAGAGTCACTAGTAGATTCTCACGCTCGCCTAGTCACTTTTGCCAGCGTACAGTTACCATGACCCTACCACCTCCCATATACATACTACCAACAACCTTCCATTTCATCCATTATTCACTCCAGGTATGTACCCCCTATTTCATGCTGCCCTTCTTCTCAATCAACCTACATGGCAGCCTAATGCATTGGAGTGCCACACCTGTTATATGGCCCAAAACCAATCCTATCATGCTAGAGGAGGCACCCAATCATCACAACCCACCAATGACCTAATTAAATTGATGTTGGACAAGATGCAGACATTGGAGGCATCGGTTTCAAGCTCCCGTAACACTCTCACCTATGACGAGATTTGCAACGAGCCCATCCACCCATCCGTTCCAATCCGCTGCATACCCCATGCATTGGGAAATGCCTAAATTCAATCGTTTCAATAGTAAAGAAGACTTGCAACAGTAGCATTTGTAGTTGTTCAAACATTGGGTGTTATCTGATCGCTCATGATGATGCCTCACTTTTGAGAACCTTTCTGATGTCCCTCACTGGACTTGCATTAGATTGGTATAGTGGGTTGCCTAGACACTCTATTTTCTAATTTAATTAGGTATCCCAAGCCTTCTTGGATCGTTTCTCTATCAATATCATCAAGAAGGTTACCATGACCGATCTATACTCCATGGGTCAGTATGAGGATGAATCTATCACAGATTTTGTTGTTCGCCGGTGTAGCTTGATAAACCAACTCACCTTCCAACTGCCCCAAACAAAACTCATCGAGCTCTTCACATGGGCTTGTGCTACACATATCTCACCGACCTTACAGGTCCAAACCTTCTGAACATTCAATGAAGCATTCACTATGGCATGAAAGTTAGAGATTTGGGCCATCAAAGAGAAGAAAATCTAATTACGCAATAAAAATTCAGCATTCAAGTCGAATGATACCTCTTCTCCTTTGAAACCACAAAACCAATTATTCAAAATCTAAGGGCATCGCTAATGCAGTGGTACTCAAGGCTGGCCCAACACATCCGTCAAATAAGGCTACCCCCTCATCTAATCTCTCACCCATCTAGACTTTTCAATTTAGACGAGAGAAACAGAAATATACCCCAATTGGGGAACCTTAATCTTTTGTCTTAGAAAAGCTTATCAAAGCCAGAGCCATCACCCTTCCACCTATAAAACCACACACTAGTTTTGAACCTGCTCGCCCCATGCCCGCATGGTATAAAGAACATGATTTCTATAATTATAATTGAGTAAAGGGTCATAGTGATGGAAACTGCATCACTTTCAAGAATATTGTCCAAGAAATGCTCTAGAAAGATGATTTAACCATGGATAATCCTAATGCACCTGCCAACCAAAACCTACACATCATCAAGAAACCGTTTCCCAACCATGCCCCTTCATTTGATCAAACTAAGTGATACCTCAACTCATGATACCCATACCCATGATGGTTCACACTATCTTTAACGACGTACCTGTCGCCTCCCAATTACCCCATATTCCTTCCATAGAGGAAATCCTAGCCCGAAATCCTCATTCCGTGTCGGAACTAACCTCCCCTATTCCTTCACCAATAGAGGAACACCTTTCATCTCCTTTCATCACCTACGAATGAGTCTTCTGCTAACATGGAGACCATCCCGACCCCTGGCTTTCACCACTTAGAGAACCGACACCTACATTACCCTCCTCCACCCATAAAGGAACACCCATATCTCCTCCACCCATAGAGGAAAACCCATTACCCTCCTTCACCCCAAAGAGGAGCACCCATCCATCTCCTCCACCTATAGAGGAGCTCCCATAATCTCCTCCACCTATCATAGACCCAATTGAGATACCTTTGCCTCTTGGCGAGCATTCTCCATCCGCTACCCAAAATCTTGCTAGGCCTAATTTCATGGCTCTCTTACCCACGGATGGTAAAGCTAGCTAATTTCCCATCTCTAAGACTCATTTTACATGGGTATTGCCATTAGGTCCTCATCAAATCCACCTACAGACATGTTTCGTTCTCACGTTTGGCCGATAACTTAGATTATGTGCATAGAGCCTTATTATGGGGGCATCTTTTGCTTCTTATCTACACATGCAAATGCAGAGGTCACTTATTAATACTTCCACTATCTACCCAAAAATATTTTGACCAATCAAACCAAACACAACCACCACTATCATAACTCTTGTCCACGACACCTTGTTATAGCTCAAACCACACCCTTACCCATAACCCGAACCTACACCTCAACCCAAACCCATACCTACAACATCTTGCCTCGACTAAACCTATTACCACTTTAGGGTTCACCCTGACCACTAGCCTTACTCATCCACCTATCAAACTAGATTTAGCTACATCCTCCAAAGTAAACACCATACCTACTCCTACACCCAAACAGAAGAACCAAACCCATCGACCTCATACCCCGACTGCACCAATCACACCCTACACCTATCTCTGTCCATCTTAGGACTCTCAACTTCCCCACATGGTCAAGATAACCTCCACCCACCAATAAACCAAAAACAAAAACAACCCATTCCTTCCTCACAAACCTCTAACTCTCCCCAAATGCCCAACATGACTTACACCCAGTACCTGCAACATCTTTACCACCCATACCTCTAATACCCTCAATTATTGCTTCACTACCCACTACACTTTAGTCATTTTCTGTCACACTCCAAGCACGACCCACATAATCTACCTTCATATCACCCTCCGTTATCCCCGTGGGTAGCTCACTCATCTTCCTCCATCTGCTTTTACATGTATACCTCATACACCCACATCACCTTTACCCCAAGAAGGTGCAACCCAAAAGACAAAACTCCACTACCCCACAATAAGGTAGTCAAAACAACCACACACCCTCCTACCCATCCATCTAAAATGCCCCTACATAAACCAACACGACTGACATCCAAAGCCACGCTAGCACCCAAACCCATAGCTTGACCCAGTTCCTCTCTCTTCTAAAGACCGTTCCTCGACATGATCAACTACACCTACACCCAAAACCCATACGTTCACTTCCCATCTGTGATCCACTAGAAGGGTCCTATGCCAAAATTTTAACCAACCTCCTTGAGACTTATGTCATCACATTACCGAAACTCAGACCTTACAACCCCCTCAAAACCCAATCCAAAAGTGTTTAACAATACTAAAATTTGTGCATACCATTCGTGTGCCAGGGCCACGATGTGGAGAAACTGAAAGGCATTGAAAACCATCATTATCCAATTATGTCCACTAGAAACTAACTTTGACGACGATGACCTTCTCGAAGAGGATCCTACTTCACCGACACCCATTCCCACACTGCCTACTCAACAACCACAACCTCTACCCTCATAGCTCCTAGAGCCACCCCTAAGATTTGAAATTAACATGGTTCGCATCAGAGAACTCGCCATGCCACCACCCCCAATGTCATTGCATCCAACTCACCTCACAAGGGATTTTCTCCTCCGTTAGGTTTTTTCCCTTCATATCGTTATACCACTCATCCTACACCTTCTCCATTTAACAACTTTCCTCAGATCAACATGATACATGTCACTACATGTGTGTAGAAGGATAAGGTAAAAGAAAAAGTAACTGACCCACCAACCAATCCTATACCCAACATACAATCTGTACCCATACCTAAAATCACTATTTGTGTTCCCACGTACCTCATTTCTAATGGTGTCACGCATCTCACCATGCTCAAATAATTACATCAATCTCCCCTCAAAATGTCCTTATATGACCTCTTTCAAACCTCAGAATCCCATCGTCAAGCTCTCATGGAGGTTCTTCAATCTATTGAGGTTTTACCTAATGACCCTACACCTGTAGCCTCTATTATCACACCCCATCATGTAGCGTCTCTCACCAAATTACCACCTTCACCTTCACCCCACCCTATTTACCAAGTAACCTCCCTTAGCTTCTCAGAGGAAGAGATTGCGCCACACCAAAACAATGACCTTGACCCATCCCTATTCATCTCTATCCACATCGACAACATACGGGAACACTGTGTGATGATTGATGGGGGTGCTAACATTAATATCATTTCATCCCATGCATTCACTCAAATGTGCATACCTGACAATTACATGCATAAACATTGAGTCATGTTGTGTTCATTCAATGATGCTATCACCTCTACACTAGGAACCATCATCCTCCACATTCGTGTGGTCCCCCGCACTATTCCAGAAATGTTTTATGTCTTGGAGGGGGAATTCCAATATAACTTGTTGCTTGGCAGACCCTGGATCCATGTCATGGGTTGCGTTCCTTCCACTTTGCATTGTTGTGTAAAGTTTGAACATGAAGGACAAACTTATACAATTCCAGCGGACGCCTCACCTTTCAAAACATGCAACATGCTTTACCGACCCAATGATGTGCTCATACCTATTAAGCCGTCTACCTCCGTGACCACTACTACTTCACCTACACCTTCACCTACCAGTATAGCCGCTACTTATACTGCACATACCTCCTCCATTCCTACTGTTGCCATAACCTCCATGGCTGATCCATCAGCTTCCCAATCCGTTAACTCCACCTCCGCATCGACCTCTGACACATTATCCATACCAGCTACCTACATACCAACCAATGATCCCTTGGAAGGTGTTTTTCAATGCCTCACTCTAGGGGAGTACCGCTTATATAGTGTCAACACATTCCTTACTCCACAAGAGTATGGAAGCCTTCACCAACACCCACGTTACGATCACCGTATAGGAGAACGTCTCCTTTATGGTCCTCCTTACCTTCGTACTAGTCTCACCTATGGGGGACTTGATACTACCACTTACACACCTGAACCACCATCACAAACCCACCCATTTTCTGCTGACTTCCAATCACTTACTAATCACTATTTCGCCCACACCTTCCTACACCAATGTGTGTGGAAGGGTTTTGGTTTTTTATTTTATGGGAAAGGCCACCATACTGTTCTTCCATGTACCACCTGCAAACATAACGACCGTAGTGGTATTGGCTTTCCCGAACCACCTACCAAACAGGCACGAATTGAACTCATTAAGGACACTAGCCCTTCTCCACCTTCTTCACTCGCTCCACCTTCATCACCACCTTCACTGACGGAGTCAATGGATCCTAAATCTATCTCTCCTAAGTTTTTTTTTTTTTCATAAACACCATTTCTTTGGGGCCTCTGACTTATCAATGTGAGGGCAAGGCCCCTTTCACTCTTCCCTTCCTGTATCTTGAGATGATCGATGATGACACACCTTTAATTAATAGCGTTCAATGTCGGGATGATGAATCCATACTCACCTACCTCGGTGTAAAAGACTCATATATTCATCCATCATTACCCTCTGATACACAAACCATGTTGAATGAATCGACTATCGAGATCAACATTCATACTCAGGATGACCCGCACATCCTAAAGATCGAACAATCTTTAGATGCTGCTGAACAGGAAGCCATCACTTCTTTTCTCAGAGATCATAACCATGCTTTCACTTGGTCTTACATAGACATTCCCGGTATTGACCCCACCATAGTGGTCCACAATATCGTAACCATTCCTGATGCCAAACCCATCAAACAAAAGCTGAGGAAAATGCACCCTCGCATTGCTCTTCTCATCAAAGAAGAACTTCATCACCTTCTTTCCATTTCCTTCATCTTACCCATTGATTATCCTAATTTGATTTCTAACATTTTCCCTATCACTAAAGCAACTGAGGGACTCCACATTTGCATGGACTTCCGTGACCTCAACCTAGCCTTGCCTAAAAGATGACTTTTGCTTACCTGGTATTGACCAGCTGATTGACCTTACCGCTGGCCATGAGATGCTGTCACTCATGGATGGCTTCTCGGGTTATAATCAAAATTTTCTATTGCCCTAGAATATCACACACAAAACCTCATTCATCACCCCTTGGGGGACCTTTTGCTATCGAGTCATGCCTTTTGGCCTTAAAAACGCTGGTGCCAGATATCAGTGGGCTATGACTTACATATTTCATGACATCATGCATCACATATTGGAAGATTACGTGGATGATCTCTTGGCCAAATCTAAATGTCGCTCCGAGCACCTTGTCGTCCTCAAAACCATCTTTGACCGTCCTCATTAAATATTGTGTCCACCTTCAGCCTAAGAAGTGCATCTTTGCAGTTCTTTCAGGAAAGCTCCTGGGATTTATCGTTTCCCTCCATGGTATAGAAGTTGACCCTACTAAAGTCAAGGCCATTCTCGAAATGCCTTCACCTACTAACCTTCAACAACTTCGTAGCTTGTAAGGTAAATTGTAGTCTATCCGTCGTTTCATTGCACAATTATCTTATTGATGCCAACCATTTCATCATTTGCTCAAGAAGGATGTCTCCTTTTAATAGGATGATGAATATCACAAAAATTTTGAGGCCTTAAAATAATACCTTCTCCAACCACTCGTACTCATTCCACATAAAGATGATCAACCTTTCTACCTATACGTATCAGCTACCGATCATTCCTTGGGAGCCATGCTCGCTCATCGCAGTGAACAACATAGGGAGTAGGAGGTTTATTACATAAGCCATACTCTTTTGGACTATGAAACCCGATACAACCATCCCGAAAAACTTTTTTTAACCTTATTTTTCCTTACCACCAAACTCCTTCATTACCTAATCAACCACAAAACCTATGTTGTGACCAACACCGACCCCTTACACTTCATGTATGCCAAACCTTATCAAAATCAGTGGGCCGCATGATGGCTTATGCTTTTAGCTGATCTTGACCTCGAATTCATTCATTAAAATTCCATCAACGGCCAAGCTATTGCCGACTAATTGGCCAACACACCTATTTCTAGGGATCAACCCTCTAATTTTGACTTTCTAGATGTGTCAAATGCTACCCTTTCCCTGGACGAACCTCCTTACCAAATGACACTCTTTTTCGATGGTTCCAAGTGTCGGCGTGAGGCCAAGGATGGTATTATCCTCATTCCTCTTGATGGTGAACCCATGCCTTTTGCTTTAAAATTAGATTTTGAATGTACCAACAATAATGTCGAATACGAAGCGCTTGTACTAGGTCTCCAAGCTGCCTATGCCCTAGATGTTAAATCAATCAACAAATTTGGTGATTCTCAAATGGCCGTAAACCAAGTCAATGGTATGTACCAATGTCGTAACGAGATACTTCAAAAATATAAACATCATGTAGACATAATTTTGACCACCTTTGACCGTTACACCCTTCAAACCATCCCATGTTCAACCAAGAAAAAAATGCGGATACCATGGGTTGCTTAGCTTCCCAAATACCTGCTTCACCCACCAATTCTAAAATCTTTGTCATCGTATAATGAATCCAATCACCTTCTTATTTACCTCACGATGTTTACTCAATTGGAAACCGACTGCCCCTGACCTGAGTGAACTTTGGTATAAACAATACTCCGACTACCTTTCTCTCTCCATCTCACCCGTAACGGACAACGCACCTTCCTTAAAAAGGTGTCTCATTACATCATCCTAGGGGGAATCCTATATAAGTGTGGCTTTGATGGTATTCTCTTATGATGCCTCACAAGTTTTGAAATTCCTTATACCATTAAGGAGGTTCATGATGGCATATGTAGAGGACACTTCAGTGGCCTTGTTGTTGCTAAGCGTATTCTTCGCCTAGGTTATTACTGGTTGACCCTTAACCATGATTGTTGTGACTACGTCAAATGTTTTGTAAAATTCCAACAACATTCTAATCTTCATCATACACCCAGTCATGCCTTACAGGTCACTCATGACCTTTGGCCCTTCTCTTAATGGGGTTTGGATCTTGTCGGAGAAATCAATCCTTATTCATCCGAATGCCATCAATGGATCATCACTGCTACCGAATACTACACAAAATGGGTGGAAGCCATACCACTCATCTCTACAAAAGCTGAGAAAATATGTGAGTTCATTAATCACCACATCATTTGTACACTTTGGTGTTCCTCATCACCTCATCACTGACAATGGAAACTAATTCAAAAATAAAACATTACAAAAACTTTATGACACCTTCAACATTCAGCTTAGTTTCTTATCACCTTATTACCCACAAACCAAAAACCAAGCTGAATCTACTAACAAAACCTTAAACAAAACTCTTATGAAAGTGGTCGAAGATACTGGGAAGGATTGGTATACACACATTCCTTTTGCCCTATGGGCATACTACACTAGTATTTGCACTTTCACTACGACCACACCATTTTCTCTAGTCTACGGTATAGAGGCAATCCTACCTCTCAAAGTCTAGATTCCCTCACTCCGCATATCTCTCTATGACATGCTCAATGATGACGACTTTCGTCAAGACCATTTAGCATAGTTAGAGTTATTAGAAAAACATCATCTTAACACTCTGGATCACCTTCAAGTTTACCAAAAACGTATCAAACGTGCCTATGACAAACGTGTCCATGAATGAACCTTCCAAGTCGGTGACCTTGTCTTGAAATAAAATCAATATGTAACCAAAGCAGAAAAAAGTAAATGGGGGAAAATTTCTCCTAATTGGCTTGGACCATACATCATGACTCATACCTATGGATCAGGTGCTTATCATTTATCTTCACTCGATGGTAAACCCAAACCCGAGCCCCTTAACACCTTACATCTTCGACCATTCTATTATTGACTCGTCATCCTACCTTACCCTTTGTCTCTTTCCAGGCTCATCCCTTGAGCACTACCCACTCCATACACCTCACCAACGATTAAAAAAGAATCATGTGAGTACCTATCACTTGTTATTTTCTCTTGAATATGTGTACCACGATGCTACACATAGCATGATTCTCATGGATACTTTTCATCTACTTTTGGATGAGATCCCATGGTTGTTTCACCTTGCCTTTTGAACAAGAGTCCTATACTCCACCTTGGTCTTGTTCCGTGACTTCAAATACCTCATATGGGACCAAAATCCTTGAGTCAAACTTCTAACCAAAAGATGACTCCCTTAAAAGGACATCTTCCTCTCAACAATTGTTGTTATAAATAGACTGCTCCCTCGAAGGAAAGCTATGTAAAGCTCTAAAAAAAATATATGAGCAACCGAAGCTTATCACATCGATCAGCTTCATAAAGACCTTAAGGAGTTTAATATTATTTATCTCATATAGACTTCCCACATCGATCAGTCTTTCAAAACAACAATCTTTTGTCATGGACTTTCCCATTGTGATGTAGGTTCTCTTACCCGAAGGGCCTATTACCTTATACCGTATAAAATTAACTACCTTTCACCCTTCTTACCATTTCCACACCCATTTCCTCATTACCTCAAGGGACATCTTGGAATTTAGACATTTGGTGATCCTGTGAATACTTTTCACCGTCGAACAGTTAATCATACAATGTCTTTAGGGTCTTACGTTCATCACCTCCTCCATGGTGTGATCTACTTGGTATGATCCTACCTAATCAGGTGGCTTTATTGCCCCCTCTTATCTTTTAACCATCTTTGTTTACATTTTGATTACCTTATACAGGACTTGGTCCTTGACGCTTACTTTTGGGGTAATCTTCTTCTTTCGTAACCATTGCCTTCACCTACATCATTTTACCTATTATCTACCCACACCTTATATATCTAAACCCACAACATGCCCAAAAACCTACCAACTCATTTTCATACCTCCTCATATTCTTCCCTAGCTCATGTGAGAACTACATTGGCATGAGGTCCCTTTTCGCCAGGACTTGTAGGTAGCACTCTGAGGGCATGGGGCACTTGAAGGTTAGCTCAGCCATTCTCTACCCTAAATAATTCATATTCCATGTTCCCCACCATTTACATCACGTCTCACTTAGTTTCCCTTTTATACCCAAAATTAGAAAATAAACCGCATCCATAACAAGTTGCTTCATATTTTAAAACATGATCATAACATACATTTATTACACCTACCATTTCTTTATCATCACTATGCATAGATTATACCACTTCTCACATATGACCCATAGTATCATTCATTGCAAAAAATAATGAATCACAACTTCACCTACTTTTAACTCAACCATGCCTCAACAAACGTGTCTCGATCCATACCTATAACCTAACTCAACCATGCCTACCAACCTGAATCGATCCATGCCTATAACCTAACTCAACCATGCCTACCAACCTGACTTGATTCATGCCTAAACTGACCCGACTCCATCATGCCTAACTCACCTAATTTCCATCCATATCAAAACAACAAATCCATATCTCATCTACCACAAGCCATAAACCAATATCTCATAAACACATCAACAAATCAAAAAATACCATGTATCTCATCATATAAATAAATCAATGTGTATCTTAAATATACAAGGCTATCTCATCATGCCCATCATCTCAAAAATTTCGGCACACAAGCCGAAATACAATACAAAATGTCATTGGCACGCAGGCCAGTCTCATATATACCAAAATAATAATAATAATAATGAAATAATACAAAATCTCTCCGACCTATTTACCTTACCTTTCCTACCCTCATCATTTACTACCTCCCTTTGTCCTCCTTTGGGGACTCCTCATTTTACCCCTACCTTGGCCTTACCCGTGCCGTGACCTAGATATTTGGACCTGGACCATCGCAAGTGACCTTTGACCTCATGTGTTCGCTATACCATATGGAACTGTTACCTGTGTTGATTGACCTGATGACCTTACCTAGCCTATTACCATGACCGTTTATCCAAACCCTACCTCTAGTGTGCTAGAACATACCTGAACGTTCCTGCACCTAACCTATGTTGTGTTTCCTTTGGGGACCCTTGTTTGGATAAACCTATCGACCTTAGACGATGTAGAGTTTGCCTGCTCTTCAACCCGGTAGTGGCCTACAGTTTATATGTGTGCGTGCATTTGACTGTTGCTACCTTTGACCCAGACCCATTACCTAGATTACCCGATTAGACCTTTAACCCTTTCTCCCTCATGCGCACCTTCCTTTTCCTCCCATTTACCTTTTATCAAACCACTCACCGATTCTCCCTTCTGCCTCATCAGTTCTTGGTTTGAGGGGGATCACCTTCACCCACACATGAGGCATCCACATTTTATTTTTTTTAGCATCGCTTACTAATACAAGCTATGTAACAAAAAGGGGCAAAACGTAGACACTAAAATTAGGTCACACTCCCCTTTGGTCCCTCGACGAATAAACACCCTTCATCACATTCACCTAGCCATGGCCCCTTTCACCTCACTAATATTAATTTAATTAATTTAATTTAATTAATTCATTATCCTCACTATATTTATTATTTAAATATCTTATTTTAAATAATATCCACACATATAGTTCACTTAGACACCTCACCAAGCCAACTCAACCTAAGACCTCTTCTTAGTAGGTTACCATAACTAACTAAGACTTACCCAAACCCTAAAAATCAATGCCTACATTCCCTCTAACCACATTCCCGCATGCTTACAAGAAGCTCCCAGTCTAATCCGTGGGTTAATGACATGAGATCTGAGGAAATCAAGAGGATCTCCCTAGTTTAGTAAACCTAGGAAATCCTGCCTTGATCGACGTTGGTTACCCATAACCGTCACCGGTTAAGCCGGAACCGCTGTCGGTTACCCTTTTAACCTCAAAACAACCTTATTATCAAGGTTGGAAGTTGTTGGAAAATGTTGGCAGAAGGTTGGCGAGCATTAACACATCTTCAGAGAGTGAATTCCAGCGAGAACCTGCATGCAAGGAAGGAGATCAATCATTTTCTCTTGCACAGCCATCCCAGCCATGATCTGATCTAACCAAGCCAAGAGGAATGTACATGCAGCCCATGCAAAAGCTTTTCTTTAGTTGGTGATCACTTGCAACCTTCAAACCTCTCATCAACACCTCCATCCCTCACTCACAGGCATCCAGGACTAAAATTCAAGTAAGTATAGCATCATACTTCTCTGGTTTATTTCATTTCATCATTATTTTATCATCTATTGTTTACCTACCCACCTACTGACCTTATCCAACACTTACACCTCCATATACCCATTAAAATATCACCAAATCATACCCAAGTCATCCAATACCTCATCCCGACTAACAAAAGTCCTTTGTGCAATCACAAAGGAGACCCAAAGCTTGTTCTGTGGCATTCCCCAGATTTCCACAGTAACCGGCACCGGTTACACCTAACCACCATCGATCACCCTTGACCGACATCGGTCTCTCTATTTACCCATATATCCCAGAACAGAGACATACCCACCTAATTTCACCTCACCCTCATCCACCTCTGATCTACCTGAGACCTATGTCAGACCTACAGAGACCTAGAACCAGTTACTTGACCTTTGGATCCTATTCTAGCCTAGCCTATTAGATTAGATCTATTTCTTATTGTGTTTTAAGTGAGATACCTAAATCATTTTGAATTACAATAGGATTTACAACATTAAATTGTTTAAAAAATTGGACTGACAGCCATCTAGGAAGTATCACACTTCCCGGATCTAGCATACGCTAGGCAGTTCACTGCACATATTGTTTAATTCCTTCTGGTGGTATTTATTTTCATTACAGGTAGTTCCTCATAGCCAAAAGGAATTTCTCACAATCAGATGTGGATTCAGAAGTCATACGTGTGCAACAACCCATCAACCAACATTTGAACAGGTATTCCTCCTACGCCTATTACCCTATCTGTTTCGTCAACACTTCAAAGAAATGATCTAAGAATCAGGTGAAACAGTTACAGTTACATCATTGGCTCAGAATCAGACTTGGGTTAGAATCACAACACAGACACTAGCACCTAGAATTAGACAAGATTTCTTGAGCACCTTTGTCCTTCCCTAGGCACTAATGTCCTGAGGGCATATAAAATCAACTTATCAGATTAGCACAATCTACAGAAGCTTTTAGAGAAGTTTTACAATTACAGGCACAATCCTCTAGCAACAACACACATTCTATCTCATTCACTCAGAATAATCAGTACATTCGAAACTAATTCGAGATAACATGAACAAATCAAGGATGTACCATATGTAGTGGTGTTTATCAAGCAGAGTCATGGATGGAGAGTAACACTAGACCTCTCTCCCCAACACTTGCTATTTGACATGAGATCACCTAAAAAATTTCACTTGGCATGAGATCACCCAAAAAATTTGCACTTGACATGAGATCACCCAAAAAACTTGCACTTGGCATGAGATTTCCCAAAAAACTTGCTCTTCACAACATTTTAGGACACTTTTCTATCCTTTTACACTCTTTTACATCAGGTGCACACTTTCCTTTTACAAATGTTTACATACTTATGCACATTTTTCTTTGATTTATCATATACATGAATTTGACTACATTCTTTCTCTTCTTTTGTAGGTCCATCCTTATAAGAAATTACAACATGGTACAACATATGCACTTCACCCTCTAAGGTCACTTTCTTTTCCTAGTCTCCATGCTTCACTTTGCATCATTCCACGCTTCATTATCCACTCGACACGCTATTCGACGCATACTCTACATGATCATAAGGTATGCATCTCTTATCTACTTTATGTTATTGAGTATTCACTCAACAACGTAAAGTGGGGGAAAATGTAGACACAAAATCACACAATTGGGTACATTTCTAGGTCCTAAACACATACTCGCATTCATATGATTCATAAGCAAGAAAAATAGTAATTGGCGAATGTATTTGGCATATTTTCTTTGTTTCTTATTTTCTAATTGGCCTTACACACCCTACATCCCAGTTGAGATTTTATTGATTTATCTTTTATGGCTCTAGACACTAGCGTGCAACTAGGACAACAACACCTTAGCGCTCATGCCCCCTATGTGTGCCCTTGACCCTTTTCCACCTTACTCGCTCTTTTTTGGTCTCTTTTATCTTTTGGGCATATTTTTCACTTATGGGTTGGCCTTCTAGTTGTCAATTACGAAATTTAAACAAGGTAATCATATAAATATATAGTTATGTTTTCAAAATCAAGGACCAAACACTAATCATTACTATCATCACCTAATATTACATTCAAAAGGAACATAAAGCACTCTAAAAAATCCATCTAGCATCCACTCAAGGGACAAGGGCTACATCAACTCTACATACACAACATAGGAAGAGGAAGTTCATTCTATTATGTCCACGCATTCTACTATATTACTGCATTTATCTACAGCCCACTATCAAGTACAACTTGCACAAGGGCATCCTAGGACACAATTTATACACACACTTACCAGAACTATGTGGCGTATGAGATGTAGTGCAGCTCTTGGTCCTAAGTTCACTCTCAGGGTGACCATTAGAGTCAGTTTGCCTCCCCATATTACATATTTCTTGTTTTGTTTGATGCGGTTTGTGGGCTTGTGGAGATGAAAATTCTATTTTTGTAGGTTACATGTACCTTCAGCATTAAAGTAGCAACTACCAGGTGACCAACAAGAAGTAACAATGAAGATCTTGTGACACAACAAAAATCAGGTTTTGTGTATCTGCGCACTCACTAACACCCATAAGTGGTCTCCAACATCTAGGCACCCATGCCCTGCTGTGGGCGCCCATGTTCGACAATATTTCTGTGAGCTCCAAAATTTACACTAAGCAATAATGACACTCTACCCATCCTATTCATCACTTCTCCCAGTCATGATTAACTCCAGATTAAGTGTAAATCAGCTAAGCCTCTTCATCTATCTCTTGTGCGTGAGGGTTTCATATTTAAATCCCAGCTTTATTGTGTCATTCCCATATTTCAGCATTTATACATCATTTAGTTTAGTAGTGACTCTACAATATTAGATTTAATTCAAATTAAATTAAATCAATAGCCCAATTTTTTAGATGTGTGATGAGGATTACTAAGGAAATATAAGAAATTTTTGGCAGGTAATGGCTACAAATGGTTATTTTCCAAGATTAGGATGTTGAATTTTTTTCTAAGGAAAACTATGAAAATTTGGCAACGTAATGGCAGAAAAAATGGGTATTTTTCCTAGTTTTGGATGTTTATAAATTTAGCTAAGGAAAACTATTGAATTTCGGTAACGTAATGGCTGTGAATGGGTATTTTCCTAGATTTGGATATCTAAATTTTTATAAGGAAAACTATGAAGTTTTGGCAACGTAACGATTGTGAATGGGTATTTTTCTATATTTGGATCCTTAAATTTATCTAAGGAAAACTATGAAATTTTGATAATGTAACAGTTGCGAATGGGTATTTTCCCCTAGATTTGGATGGCTAAATTTTTCTAAGGCAACTAGGAAAAATATGACAACATAACAATGCAATTTTAACAATCAAGTAGGTTTGAAAAACAAGTTTCAAATGTGAGTGTTAAAATGGTTGATGATTTTTTATCTAGATTTTTGGGTTGTTCTCTCTAATAAATGAAGACAAAATTATGAGAGATGTATAATTTGTGATGAAAGATATGCTAGTGTAACTCAGACAGAGTTTCATCTTGTTTTATAACTAAAATAAGGTTTTAACTCAAGAAAAGTTTTGTTTTGTAAAATTTTGGTGTATACAAACAAGTTTTGATTTTGGCAGAGTAACACATTTTTTCGTTTTGATATGTGAAGTCAAAAATATGGACTAATTCTACGAGCTTTAGTAAAAACACATTTGGTTCAACTTGGTCAAAACATCACCTTCTTCTCTTGCCAAAATTAGGTACTTGGCTTGGGCAAAGTCTCACCTCACAAGTTTTTGATAAGTCAAAGTTTGATCTAGAAAAAAACCTTTGGTCTAACTTGGCCAAAGCATCACCTTCTTCTCTTGCCAGAATTAGGTCCCTAGCTTTGGTCAAAGTCTCGACTCACGAGTTTTCATAAATCAAGGCTTTTAGACTAAGTACTACTCTTTGGTTTAAATTGTTTACACACGTGCTTTTTGGGATAAAGAAAAAAATCACAACATATTCCCTAATATTTTTCCATCTAGCTAGGATGAACAAGTTTGCTAAGGATTCCTTGATATACCTTTCAACACGTGAGGTACAAGTCTGTGAAATTAGGAAATGTTGTCTAAGATGTTGTTTGAAGGGTCAAATCCCCCCTCCCCTTCACTCCAACTGTTTCAATGGAGCTTGGTCAAAAATGAATTTTTTTTCCTATGGGGTCTAGTCTAGGGCCCGGGTATTGGAGGTAACTACACCCATCACGTCATAGGAGCTATGTAAAACTGAACCCCTACTTAGCCGAAAATGACTAGAATCTTGTCATGAATTTATATAGCCCACCAACACATGGGATTTGTCCAAATGATTAGGTAAAGGCATCCTAACCACCGAACCTCTAAAAGCGTTGAAACCATTTCTAATTCCCAAGATCACCTTTTAGCTCGTGCAAAGAGCATACATAATTAGGAAAAGGTAAAATCAAGAAGCAAAAGATGCCAAAGGGAAAACTAAACACACTTGAAAATGGATAAGATAATGATCAATCTGATATACAACATTTTACAAGTAACCTAGATGTTTTAAGGTGGAAAATTAATCCAATATCTCTAACCAAACAACCTATGTGTTTAGCAACAAGATTTATCCAATACTGTTATGCCAATCATGACGGGAAAATGTGATTTCACAAGCAAAAAAGAAAATAAAGTATGAAGTAAAATGACTAAAGACTAATTTTCACACAACATGGTTTTTTGTTTATTAATTTATTTTTTTGAGAAATTTTCCTTTGGCAAGTGAATATGGCAACCTGCACATAAGAATTGGTAGTTTCAAAAGCTAAAATACTAAAAACATAGAACGTTAACACAACTAGTTAGTATGTAAACATAGTTTTTGTTTACAAAAACACACTTATGGTTTGACGCAAACACATTTGTAGTCCACACTAGTAAATAAATATGAACACATATGTAAACATGGTGACACAAATGCAGCTCCTTCATGGTACACACAGAAGACCTAAAAACAAAAACACACAAGCTATCAATACTAGTGCATCTAAAGCAGCGCTAACACAATGAGCTATACAGTAAATACAAATATGAAGATTTGTAATGTAAAATAGTAGAAACACAAGTAAATTTCATAGAAATGCATGCACGAGAATAGTAGTGTAAATTTTATCACAATAGCGTAGCTTCTGTTATGGCAGCGCAACTTCTGTCATAGTAGCGCATATTAGGTCACAGTAGTGCAACTTAGGTCACAGTAGCGTAACTTCTATCATGATAGCACATATTAGGTCATGGTAGCACAAATTTTTTCATGAAAGCATAGACTTTATTAAAACAAACATAAAATTAGGAAAAACACTAGCGCTTTAGTGACAACAGAAACACACCTAATTTTGTCACGCAAACGCATGCATAAGAAAATGGAAATGCAGGCTTGAGCATGGAGACACATTTATAGTAATGGAAATGTACTTTACCTATACCTGCACAAGAAAAAATCAAAAACATGGCCAAAAAACAACAAAAAAGCTCATGATTTTTTCTCATCAAAATTCGATTTTGACAGACACTTCCCCTCCTGTATACTGTCCGCAAGAAAAGACTCAACACTACTAAATACCAATATACATACACAAAAAAGATAAAAAATTCAACAAATTTGAAAGAACTTGCATGAAAATGGTAAATGAAGCTAAACTAAAAAAAATAAATGTGCACGTGAAACAAAGGGGTCCTGTCCCACCGAAGCGTGCTAATATGTATACATGTGAAAGTAAACTAAGCTAATGGAATGGATTCAACACTAAGTAAATCCTTAACTTAGTTCATTTAAATAAATACATCAAGATTGAGCTAAAAAGGAAAAGGCTTAATTAAATTACACAAAATGATAAATCTAACACTAAATGTAAACCTCCCTTTTGATGTTTGGATGTGCTCTGATATGTAGATACTTCCTTATGTGAGTCTGAATGCAAGTTACATACAATCAAAGGTATTTAGTAAAGTGGAAGAGATCTCATCAATATGGTTCAAGTGCCATTTTTGAATCTTCTCCTACTAACTTTAGCAATGGAGGTTTTTCAATTTAAGCAAGCTTTCTTACAATAGAAATGCTTTCTTGAGATATCAAATGTCTTACAAGGACAAGATGTCTTAGATAAAAAGATGTAGATTGGTAGGAATGTACTAGGCTTTATTATATAACTTTTCAATTAGGGAGAAACTTCGCAACCTAGTGAATGTGGGATAAAGGGAATGTAAAATTAGAAAATGGATAAACTATGATTAGAAGAGATTAATTAAAGATTAGTAACTCATGGGAGCTTTGAGAATGTTTAATTAATCAATCGAGATTGATTAATATGTCAAGTTTAACTTATAAAAGCTATTTAGAGGGAAATTAGTAGAATTTGAAGGGTTTTGAGAGGGGGGTTTAATTAATAATAGAGTCTATTAATTAAATATGAATATTATGGAAAGGTTTAGTAATTAATAATGTTTAATTAATTAACTAAAAGATGATTTTAACTAACGAAGGTGACGCTAATTGGCATCCAAGATGAGGGACAAGGCCAGTTAGTTAATGAAATATCATTAATTGACTGAGAAGATGGAGAATATTAGCTAAGTAACGAAAAATCACTAATTATAATGGAATGATCATGAAAGAATACAATTAGTGCAATTTTAATATTAAAATTGCGGGACCGAAATTAGGTGTCTACACATATTATTAACCCTTTCCTCTAGTTGATTGACTGCCTCAGATACTCTAGAACCTGAAGATTCCAAATACATATCTTCCTTATTTGGAGTCATTCTTGGGGTTTCTTAACCATTCCCTTGGCTTCGAGTTGATCTATTGGTCATGATGTAGGGTTTGGGTCTCAAGATACAAGGATTAGGGTAAAAATTTAGGGTTTGGAGTCTCTTAAATTTATTGACCAAATAGAGGGAAACATAGAAAACAAACCCTAGCTAATTTTTGGCAAGATTTCTGAAAATTTAATAAACTTGTAAAAATTCCCAAAATTTCTACCTAGGTAGTGAATTTATGAAAAACCATAAAATTTCTATAATGTTTGCAAAATAAGTCAAAAAATATTGAAATTTGGAGAGGATCTTACTCGACTAATTTCAAAATACCCAAAAAAAATCGCTACTATTTTTGGGATATAGGTAAACCTTCACAATCAGGGTTTTGACGCAGTTCTGGCTGAGATTAAGTGATACCACTTAGAATGAAATTATTTAAATAGATCATAATATCAAGAGTCATATAACACTGAATAATACCGAAAATAGAGAGAAATGATCACAACATGCAAGTAGAATAGCTCATCCACTTTGAGGGGGAAACCTACAAACCATACAATAATACTCAATCATTGAATATTATGATTAACTACTCCTTACTACCACCTATATACACCATTCTTAAACTATGACCAATACCAAAGCCAACATACTAAACATACGAAATAATAAATATATGACATATGACAAGAAAAGATATTATGTAAGCCACAAGTCAACACTACATATCCAACATAACCTATCAAACTAAGGGTGTAGCATATGGTCCCTCTTGGTTCATGTTTTGGATTTTTTGTTGTTGGTTTTGAATTAGATTGTGGTTTGTATTGGTATTTAGAGCTTAGTTAAATTTGACCACTTTTACTATAGGGTTGATTGTTATTAACAAATATATTACCATTTTGGTTATTGTTGTTGTTATTGGGTTGATTAACTATATTGTTAGGGAAGGTAGGCTTTTTTAGTTGATCGGTAATGCCATATGTAGTGAAATTTTGATTTCGGTTGAGTACCTTGAGACCGTGGGTATTTTGGGAAGCTTGTGCATCATTGTTGTTATTGTTTTGGTATCCCCTAGAGTTCTAGATGGGGACAATGCATCTTATATTTAAACTATAGGTCTTATGACCACTATCTAGTATCACCTAGTCAATCCTTAATACACTCTCTAAAGCATCATCATAAGACTTGTATGGGAACTTTTTCACATCTTCCCTAGTTTCCCTATTACAGGCGTGAAGAAAGAGATCACATGCACTCATTGATCCATGTTTTGGGTGTTGGCAGAGGAGTAAATCACATGCCACCATCTCATGATGAAATGTTTTGTAAAATCATTGGATTCTTATTTAATATGAAGAAACTCCCTAATATTAGTCTTTCTAAGTTTGTTCATATCGAAAGTCTTGAAAAAATTAGTTATAAGTTTCCTGAAAGAGTGTATAGAGAATTCAAAAAAACAATAACACCAATAAAGTGTTATGCCTTCAAGTGTCTTGGGTAAATTCCTTTGTGACAACCCCATATCATGGGAGTAGTTTAGAAATTGCAATGACATATCCCTTTATGTGGGTATTAGGATCTCCTTCACCATTTTATTTTGGTAGCTCAGGGAGAGGACATGGCAGAAGTACCATGTGGATGATAGCTTTTAGCGGTTCTTTCAAATACTCAGCATAGGTTTCTAACACATTAAAATCAATAGTAGAAGTGCTTATAAGGCCAACATCTAGTGGTGGAACTTGATAGTTACCATCCAAAGGGGGAATTGAAGTAAAAGCATTGATTGGTACATTTGGTGGATAATACGCAAGAAAGAAATCATTGAGATGGGTAAACTTAGAAAAATTGTGCATATAGGGTGATCTGGGTCTTGTCGAAGAGGAGCTGATTTTTTCTATTGGGTTGTGTGTAATCCTACAATGGTTGAGGATAATCCTGCATAGACTAAACATAGGCCTTCAAATTTTGAATACATTTTTGCGAAGGTTGAGCATAGGCATATGGTGTAAACCTATATGTTTGTAAGGTTGTGCATTATTTTTTATATTTAGCAGTATAGAATATGAAGTGGTTTTGCTGTTAGGTGTGTATGTTGGGAGAGTGTGAAAAGGCCCAATCATGCCTAGTATGCCAACACATGTGATAAGATTCTCTTGGGTTTGGTTGTATCACATAGTTGGTATAAGGGGTTTTTTTATTGAAAATTTTGTGTTAGTTGGACACAACTTTGGTTGTTTGTAGTGTATATTGTGTATTGCCCAGTTTGATACATGTTTTGATAAGGTAAGGTGTTTTTTAACTCTCAAATTCATCTGGCCAAGGTAGAGACAAGGTTTCCTAATAGAAATTTTTGGTCTTGTTTCATAATAGGCCTTGCATTTGGTTTTAAAGTGGAATGATTACATCCATTGATAAATTTATTTGTAGTTACTTCCCATATTATGGGTGTACTTCTAGGTCTAGGTGGTGGGGAAGTGGCATTGTCTTGTAAGAGGGTGACAATATATGTTTGTAGTTTATCCAATGACTCGTCTATGGTTTTGAGTCAATCAGTGATTTTATAGAAATGTGTTATAAGTTCATCGTTAGGTTGTACGTATGATGGTAAGAAATAATATTGTATGGTAATTTGCATCCTAGATAAGACTTGTGGATAAATCCCCCTTCCCTAGTAAATGTCATAGTGTTGGAGTTGGAAGGGTCCATGGAAGATCTCTTAAATCCTTACATTGGAAGATAAATTTGGCATTTGAATAGAGGATACACATGAAAACTACACACTCTTAGAATAGTTATTATCCCAACCAAACAAAGCGGGTGATTGTTAGGGGTGCATGCAAACATAATAAGTTTTGAGGCCTAAGATAGGCTTGTCAAATTCCTGAATGACATATTTGAGGGGTATAAATATACACACATAATAATGAGAGAGGGAGAAGGTGATATGAAAAAAGTGAAGAATATGGAAACAAGATGAAACTAGTCCTTCATATTGGGTTCACTAGATTTGTACACGTCAAAAATCATAGGTTTTTTTCATATGTACTCAAATCCTTATGAATCCAGATCAATATAGTCAATGTAGAGGATGATAGAATGTCAGTGGGAGAATCATATTTATCACACAAAGATAGTGTAGGTTGGCGGGTGGGATTACAAATAAGATAGAATGGAGCTTTCTCTACATATACTCTACGAGAGAACAATACATCCTTATTGAGCGAAGCGAATATTTCTACAAACTTGTTTATTGTAATGGATTGTGTGATTCAAGAAATGATTATGGTGTATATTTATTGGTCTACGTCATGGTATATGAAATGAGATATATTGGGTTGTGTAACTTGGATGAAATGATTTATTTGAGGATGATTGGCCTTGATCAAGAAATTTCATTTAAAAGGTATTATATGAAAGATTAGACAACATAAAAACATTGAAACCTCCAATGGGAGAAGTTGTTTAATGAGATGGTGGATACAATTGGTTGTCTTTATAGGGATTCTCCATCAAGAATAACAGAGTTAGGGAATGATGTATGTTGGAGATGGTGAAGAATGAAAAAATTCTCTCCTTGAGTTTAGAAAATGATATCAACGTATATGTTTTTTTGCTTCAAGTAGAGTAGAAACATGAGGGAAATGTCCTAAATCTTCCTTGGGAATATATAGTTATATAAATTCATTCACAATGGATAAGAAATAACCATTATGTGGTGCTTGTTATGATCTAGAGAAAATCATGATGAAATTCAGTACTTAAGGCTATGTTTTGGACTGAAATCTTGGGCTATAACTATAGTCCATAGAGATGTGTTTTGGTTATGTTATTGTTGAAATTATAACTTGCAATCATGCAGATTAAAAAGCATCCTTTTCTTATTTTTTTTCCTTGCACCTAAAATAGTGTAACTATGTATTGTGGTTGTTGCAAGGTTGTTTTGAAGGTTTTTGGGCTTGTTTAAATATGTGTAACTCATGTGCTTGGGAATGTTTAACTCAAATTTTAGGACTATTGTTCACGTTTTTTTCAGCTAATTATTATGTGAATTATTTTAACAAAATGAAGTAGAATGAAGTGAAATTAAACACTTTATCGTAAATATAAGTTTCAAATGTTAAAGTTCATCAATGCATGTAAAGGAAACTAACAATAAATTTTTCTATTTCACTACTTTGGATTGATAAGAGTGTTAATCTACTATATTTTTGTTATTCTTCTGGGGTTTATATGATGTGATAGACTGTTCAAAATGAAAGTAAATATACATAAGCAAATTAAAGTGTAGTTTCCAAAATATGTATATGCAAAATAATAGAAATGATAACAAAAATTACTCTACTATTTTTGCAGATCTAAAATTTGTGTGTTATTTAGATGCAAATTTCTAAGCTAGATGCTGATTTTGACAAATATATTTTTTGCAAATAGAGATCTACTTCCTAAACTAAGTTTAATACTATTCTAAAACTGAATGTGTTTAATCTAAAGATAATTTCAAAAGTAAAATATAATGGTTTAAGCTATATTTTTGTGGGTATCTTTATCTTATATGAATGCAATTTCTATGAAATTAAATTAATCCAGATCCTAAATATGGCCGTGTTATACTTCTAATTCATAAATCTAGTGTCTAATTCCAGAGGTGAGAGAATCCTAGAGCATGCAGATGTTTCATAATTTGAAATTACTAAGAACATGAATTCAAGTAAAAAAACCTATATCCAATACAATTTTTCCCTCTTATTTTCAAGTTCTCTAAATAATTATATGAAAATAAAGCTAGATCTAAAATAACTATGTAAATAAGTAAAATGTAGTACAAGCCCAACATATTCATACCAGCTAGAATGGAGTCCAAATGTGGACTTTTTTATTTACTCACATCTACAGTAGAATACTCCACATGATCCTCATGAAGAATGGTATGATGGAAAATTGTTCTGTTAGGGAGAAATTAGATTCTAGATGTACCTTAGAATAAGATCAATCGAAAAGAGTAGTGGATTGTATCAATGGGGAAACTAGACTGGTTTAGTAAGCCCTTTTTTTCTATTCATGTGTAAAAATAACAAAACACGGTCCTTAGAGGTGCTTAGTCATGGAAAACAATATCCCTTGAGATTGGTATTTCTCACTCTAGATTAAAGGGTAGAAACAATAATATTCTCTAGAAAAAGATTCAAAATATGGGTGGCAAAAAATGATCATTTAATTTTCCTTAACATAAATCTTCTAAGTTATCTCAATATCAACTCAAACTCAAATATCAAATCTATGGCTTATATTAGATCTCTAGATGGTGAATTTAAGTGTTAGGGGGTACAATTAGTGAATTGGGTGTCAAAAATGAGGTGAAACACGTGCATGGTTTTAAAATAGGATAAAAAATTATGCATGGCAAGTGTGAGTTAGACTCAAAAATACCTGAAGATAGAACTGTCGGTTCCTAGAGGTGAGGATTAAACAACCGCATGTCCCTAAAGTGGAACCATCATGGTGGGGAATAGTACCTCTGCGGAGGTTGCATGTTAAGTAATAAAAAAGGGCTGAAAAAATTCAAAACAAAAGAAAAAAGAGTTATGAGAGAATCTAAAAGAGCCGAAGAGAAGTATAAAGGTGTTTAAGGGGCCTAGAAGGGGTTGGGAAGTGGTCTTGAGAATTTTGAAACATCATTTCATATATTTGGAGATCCTCATCATCATTATTGGGTATTTTTAAATTGAAACAATGTAAAATGGGGTGTGTACATATTAACCCTGATATTGTTCTTCTCTAGAATGTGTGTCAAGTGATCAATCTATTTCTATATACAACTATGTACATCATGTCCAATTTTTTTACAATATACATATTTGACCCTTTCTTTTTTAGGTTTGACTTCACATGAGGAGGTTTCAGTTGTCTCTTTAGAGGTGACAAGTTTTTTATCCTTCTTTTTCTCATTTTCCTATTTGTTTGATTTCTTGTTCTTGTTATTTGAAGCATTCTATTTTTCTTATTTAACAAATAAGGAATATAACTTAGAATACTTTAGAGTACCCATCTATATAATCTTATCTTACTCCCTAGTCAATTAGGAAATAAAAAATTCTAAGGAATTTTCTATGTCACACTGAGGGCACTCCTAGTGGCATGGAAGGTGCAAACAAAAACTAAATAGTCAAGACCCAACTTAGCAAGAATAAGATGAATCATTTGTTCTTAATTTTTGTCTATCCAAAACTATTTCAACTACAATTTAAATGATTTGAATTTTATGAAGAAGTCCTATATAGTGGAAAAGTTTTTTGGACTCAAACTAATGAGCTCATTATCCAATTCATGATCCCTCGTTACATCTTGCTTCCCAAATAATCCTTCTAATATGGTCTAAATGTCATTAGGTGTGCTAGTAGATTCTATGTGAAAGAGGAAGTCAAGGTATAAATACAAAGAGAATAAATATTAGGCCTCATCACATCAGTTAAACCACTTAACTTTAGCTATATTTGATGTTTTTCAGATTTCAATACCCATTGTGATCCAATTTGAACCCTTACTCCTTAAGAAAATTTGAATTTTTATTTTATATAATGGTGTGACAAGTGGGACCACATTTTTATCTAGAATGTAGAAAAAGAGCTCAAAAAAATGAAAGTGTAAAAGAGAACACAAGACAAAATCCCCTCAAAATCACCAGCAATAACCCCTCAAGGTTGGCACTTTATAATTTAGTTTGTATATAATTTTTCAAGCCCTAAAAGTGTATCATACAATATGAAAAAGGAAATGAAATTATCACCAATTCAAAGAACTCAAAAAATACACACTTTCAAAAAAAGGCACCTCAAAAGAAGGTTCTAACAAAATGTTATGGATCTTACAAGTTTATACTACTTATAAATTTTAACACTTGCTCATGTACCTTGAAAATAATGTGCATCCTTGGAACTTACAATTTTTCAACACTTGTTTATGCACCTTGACCTTGTTTTTACCTCTTTTGATTTAAGCCCCTTTGGGATGGGCATGAGTAGGGGCTAAAATCCATGTGACTATGGGATAAAATTCATATGACCAGGGGCTAGGGATTGAAAAACTGGTGGTGAGGTGGCCTTTGTGGGGAGTTGTGTACTTCCTTGTCAACTGATAACTCATCTAACATCAAAGAGATAGAATAGGGACATGTCTAGGGTTAGGCCGCACTACCTAAAACTCTGTGTCATGCCTTCAACATTTTTATGTGAACATGTACATGCAATACCTCCAAATATGTAACCAAAAATATGTGTGTTATTATTTTTAACACAAGTACAACTAATGGTAGTAGACTCGTGTATCACTACAACCAACACCATCCATGCAAGATACATCCACACACTCATATGTCATAGTAAAGGTGTAATGGGTGCAATTATATAACACAAGTATAACCTCCAATAATGTAAGTATAACCATTATCTCATGCACATACCCACTCCAATAATGCATGTACAACTATCATCACATCTAGGTGCAGTAACAGGTACATAAACCCACAAAAGATCTTGAAAAACCCATAAACATGGTTTTCTTCAAACTTTGTTGTTGTATAAAATACCTATAAATCACCCAAATATGACCAAAAACTTGAAAAGGAATAGATCTGATATGCTTCACAAGATACTCAAATTCACATCAATCATCAGGGTTTTGGCATGATTCAAACTCAACGAACCATTTCTTACAAAACCATTGATTTTCTTCACTATTTTATGATTCTCTATATCATCCAAAGATGCAATATAAGATCATACTCAAAGATCAAATGAATTTTATTAACAAACCAAAATAAAACTCAATATTCCACACAATAAACACAACAAAACAATGACATTCAATGACCAAAACGAGATCTAGTAACCATGTGAGAATATGGGTCAAGATCGAGCATTAGTAAAATACGAAACGCATTGAAAGAGTAATGTTGTGTGAGTGAGGAACCAAACATGAGTCAGAGGGCAACTTGTATTCAAAATGTATGAAAAATAACTTTACTAGAGGGTACATAAATAGGGAGTGGAGAAGTGTAAGTGCCACCTATAAAGGTGGAGAAGTGTATCTCCCGTCTATCTTGATAACACCTAAGCAAGCTAAATACATGTGTAAGAAAAATAATATAATGCAATTGATTTAATCTAATTTGAATTAAATATAATTCAGAGTAACTACTATGACAAATTATATTCAAGTAATTAAGTAAAATAATGCACAATCAATAAGAATTCAAGGATTTTAAAACCCTAAGCAAATGAGAAAGGAATATTACTTATATAATTTTGTGTGACTAGGGGATGATCAGGACTGTGTATCTTCTAGAACAAGATGAATACAACGTCGCAAAGGCTCAATGAGGGTTTAGAACACTAAGAATACATAGGATCAGAAGTGCCCGTAGGAGGACAAGAGTGTCCCAAGATGCTAGTGATTGATCTGGGTGCTTGTGTATGCTCAGATGCTAAGAATTTGGTCTTTCTCTGGGTTGGAAGGCATTCTCTAATTGCTTGTCCCCTGATGCTCTAGTTTCATTGTTAGATCATCACTCGCACCTATATCCAGTAAAATAGATGATTACCTACGCATGCCCACAAACCACATCAAAATCGAATTAAAATATGTAGAATGTGGCATCAGATTGACCCTGACGGTCAACCAAAGAGTGAACTTACGACTGAGTGCTACTTTACATCTTGGACTCCATATATTTCTTTGTGCATTGCGTGTGCATCCATGTCCCATTCTCTAAGTTTTCCTTGTGCAATTCACACAATGATAGCGGGCTAGATCAGATTGTCCCAAATATACAAAATGTGTGTGGTGGAATAGAATTAACTCCCCTCATATGTAGTGTATGCAAATCAATGCAATCCTTGTCCCTTGTATGGATGTGCTAGATGTATTCCTTGTAATGCTCTTGTGGCTTTGTGAAAGCTTAAGTGATGATAGATAATTCTTATTGTGTTTGGCCCCTTATTTAGAAGAAGTAACTAAGTGTATATATATATATATATATATATATAATTACTTCCTTCGAATTTCGTAATTGACAACTGAAAGGACGATCCAAAGTGTTAAAAGGTGACCAAAAAGAGAAAAGGACCCAAAAGAGTAAAAAGAAGAAATATAGGGATAGGGTAAACCCGAGAGGGGCAAGAGCACTTGGGGTACTACTATCCTAACTAGGAATTAGTGTCTAAGGCCATCAAAAGGCAAATAAGTCAAGCGCCAATAGTGTTTTAAGATGTGTAAATCCAATAAAGTGTAAGAGATAAAGCAACCAAAAGACCAAAATGAGTTTTCAACCACTAGTTTTCATTTCTTATGAATCATGTATACATTAGTATGCTTTTAGGACGTAGAAAAGTACCCACAGTACTTAGATTTTGTGTCTACAAGAATAAAAAATGTACACTGATTCATAATAGATGATGTCAACAATGCTAAGATAGCCTCTTATCTTTCTTTCATCAACACATCCGTGTTCAGTCCTATTGATGTAATATATAGCAATAAACATTATTAGCATTCCTGTTGGCATGTAAAATGTTTAGACTATGATGCTCACTCTGACATACCCCAATGAAGATACTCATTTTCTAGTGCTTAAACCTCTACGATCTAAGTTGGTACAAATTTGTCCAAATTGTCATCTCATCTGTCCCCTATCAAATTGTGTGGAAGGTTTCATAAGATTCATGTGGTCCACTACTAATTCCTACATATTGTAGTCATTATACCCAGGTATCTTCCCAGTCTTACTTTCATGTCATGCATGCCCTTAGGATATATTCTAGAAGATTTGAAAGCTAAATTGTTACAATTATAGAGCACAGGTCACTTCTAAGCCTTCTAATGTTATGGAGATTTTCAATTGCTTCATTGGAATCCACTTACATCTAAAGTGTCTTATCCTTTACCCCCTTGGGTTTGGGTCTCCTAAACCTTAACCATCTATGGGGAAAGATTATAAACATCTTGGTCCTTTCATGAAGCTTATCTTATCCTATACTTACAATGTTTAATTTCACTTACTAAGGCATCTTTCCTTCATGAAGCCTTAAATGACTATGCACAATGGTTCTATGATTTACTTATGCAAATATAAGGGATTTTAAACCAATTGTAAAATAAATCTCATTGACACACTTTTCTATGGTACATTGGTGGTTTTGTTTTGTATCATTTCAAATGGTCTTAGATGGCAACATTGTTTCTCCAACTACACCAATAAGTGACCATGTTTTGTGTTATAAGACTACACTTACTAAGATGAATAATATTTTCCAGATAATAGTCTACAAAAGTTATTTGCTCAAAGTCCATTTTCTCTTTTAATCAAGAATCATATTATGTTTGACAAATTTCAATATTTTGATGAACTATACCACACTCAAAAATAATTAGAGTTCTAGGTCCTTACTTTAAACAAGTTTAAGTATGTCATCTACTGCTCAGTAACACATCTACAATCTAAATTTAGCATGGAAAATACAATTACAGAAGGAAAACCTAACGATAAATTAACAAGTGATGCTAAAGTTAAACTATTAATGTATTATCTCAACCTACAAAGCTTTAGTGCAATCTACCCTCAAAGGTAAATTCACATAGTTTGGCTCATCACCATAAGTAATTTTACAAAATTTGATAGCATTGTAACATTATCTCTCTCCCTCTCCTCTTAAGGTTGATACACTTTTGAAAAGATCCTTCATGATCCAAATATTTTATTCTAATGCCTATTGTAGAACTTATGACAGGATGAATTTTACACTAATAATAAATGCTTTTTGTGTTTTCACTTTCAAACAAGACCTTATTACCACTAATGTAATTTAATTTTAGTCTCCTCCTTAGCTCGATATAACCCTATCAATACAACTCTAAGATCAAGATATTCACATGATAAACCTAATCACAACAATTCATTTATCTAAGATTTGGCTTTAGAGGTGCTATCATACCTAGTTGGATCAACCTCCTGATACTACATCATCCACTTGATTCTATGATTGGTAAAATTACCTAAATTGCATATGCCTCCTTAGCCTAATATTAACTTTGATGATGAAATTGATATTGTAATGATGATGTTTCTGATGCACTTAATATTTGAGGCTTTTTTGGTATAAGCATGGTCTATCCATAGTGTCTTGATTCAAACATATCTAAATGCTCATAATATGAGTGTATTCACGAAGACTTGAATCTTTAGGAATTTACTAAGAAACATATCCTTTAATACTATTTATTTTGGGCATCTATTTTTCCCTTTTACTATAGGGATCTACTACTATGGTTTACCTTTTTTGTCTTATTAACCTCTTTTGGTTCATGTGACATTGTTTTATTATTTCATTAGCTTCATGAAAATTGAAGCACCTATCCCTTCTCCGATACATATTTAAAATTAATCAGGTCTCATGATGATGTTGCAGATAATTATATCTCTCATAGTGATTTAATCAATTTTGGCCAAGGGGATGAAAACCTCCAGGGGCATAAGATATATCATATTTCCCAAACAGCTAAAAATGTTTTTGCACTTCCAGGGTGATCCCACTAAGTCAAACTTGCTTAAAATTTGGAAGAAAGCATGTTCCTCTTAAAATCACCTTGTATTTCATGATATAGTTCATCTTGATTCACATTACATCTTGAGGAATTATCCCTCATAGGCCTTCTCTTAGGCCTCATATTACAAGAAAAAAATCTCCTAAGCATGTTCCCACCACCCTAGATGGATACAATACTTCCTACTAATAGTGTACATAATACGAATATGAGAAACTAAACCTCCCCATACCTACAAGTTTGTATCCTCACCCTCTTGATTGTATCATAGAGTAGCTCTTACATTGCACTTTCTTTATATAATTACCAATTTTTAAAAAAAACACAAAAATAGTCAAATGTTATCAAAATACAAAATCAAGACCTAATATGACTTGATTTTCTCTAGTTCCTTACTTTGTATATGTTGTTTATCAATGGTTTAATAGATAGCATATTTTATATACTTGTTACACACATGCATTCATGAGGTATCTAAATTCATGATACATAACATACACAATACTCTACAATGCTTAGATGATGGATATATCCTTTTACCCAATGGTTAGTCAACATATGGGGGCATCTCATATAAGATATCGATTGTTATTATTTAATTATATGGTGATAATTTCGCATTCAGAATTATATGTTGATTTTCTATATTGTGTTATATGTTATTTATTTTGACTAATGTAGATGACACGTGTTATATGTATTCCTAACATCTCTTGACATGTGTACCTTTGGCTATTGTTAACTATTGTATTCACTTGCTTTCTTGCATGAATTGTATTCATGTATGTCTACCTATTTCATTTGTTATGTGTGTGTGAGAGACTTTAATGTCCCTTGTTTACAACCTCATTTTATTTTCCTCATATTTGTTTGTGTATGTGACACTCTTGCATCTCTTATATGTGGCTCTTTTTATTTGTTATGACTAAAGTAAGTCACATTGCATGTTTTACTTGTTTTCTTATATGTTTGTTTTCTAGTAAGATTTATTTTCTCTCTCTTTGTGTCATGGTTTCTACTATGAAATCCTTTGCGGGAACATGAATCTCTATGGTGGCCACCTACAACTAACCATTCAATGTGACCCAAACAATTAATATACACTACATTCGACATGGGAAGACAGACATTAATTTATTTTGCATTTGAATGATCTATTCCACATCTCACTCACCTTAAAAGAGGGGGAATTTAGTGGGGTTATCACATAGAATATTTATGCAATTAAGCACACAAAAAAATTACAAAATGTAGAATATTTAATAGGACATAGAATATAGACACTATCATGGAAAAAAATAAATACAAATCAGAATCAATATTCACACTAGTACAAAACCATCAAAAAAGGGATGGAATCATCATACATTATGTTCTAGGATTAATGGTTTCGTCCTGGGTAGTTTTTGAAAGAAAATTCTATAAGATTTTTATGGAACATACACACTCATTAAAGGTCTAGGTTCAAGGAAAATTGACTTGGTTTCTCAAATGTGCACCCGTGTCTCGGATCTCGGAAGGGCCGAGGTGTTTGAGACCACAATGGAACCATCCCCAAGTTGTGGGACCTTGCGAGCTTGGGACAGATCTCTGGAGAAGGCCGGTTCCTCTATCTATTTCTACTACTACTGCTACTCCTAGTGCTGAAAGGGGAAACTAAGCTAAGAATGCCAAGGGACCAGGGAAAGAAGGATAACATGAAGTAAACTACACTAAAAGGTGATAGCACCAAAAAAGAGGGATGAACACTATCTGTTCTGAGTGAGAATGATAGGGAATGCATGAAAGGAGGCTAGGCATGAGTAGCACAGTGAAATACACATTCACCAGATCATTCTCATGGAACACAACCAAATATGGAACTACAGGGGACCTGAAGTAGCACAACCAGCACACAACACAAAAGAAAAGGCAAGAAGAAGGAATGCAAAACATGTTAGGACAGAGAATAGTCACAAAACAATGCTTCTATTACTTCCAAGAATGCACAGAGCTGTTACAATGATGAAGGAGGCTGATATCCACATGCAAGAGCCAAACATAGAGGTCTGTAACTCAAAATATAGAAAATATGGAGTCCTTAGCAAAAATATGCGTAAGGATCCAGAGTGTCCAACATAACAAATGAGCCTTGCTCTTACATTTATAGATGAATCCATGGAGGAAGAAGGGAAAAGGAGGGAAAACCTGAATTTGAAACACAACCACCAACAAGAAGCATTCAATGTCTACAAATCCACTTGGAAATCTATGAAATATGCTTCCCCATGCCTGTTTGATGTGTTGAAGACAAAGGAGGGTGGATCATACCAAATTGGGTGGTTGGAGCAATCAGATCTACTCATCAATGTTCAGAGAGACATTTTCCCATTTCTCACCTACCAGATCCACTAGAATTTGAATTTTGAATTTCTAGCACTGTAGTTGATGTCAGCAGCTCTCTAACAAGTCTAGGCACACACCGATATGAGCTCTGTAGCAGAAGATATGGCTGTCAGAAGATGTCAGAGTCATCGGCACACGTAAACACATGGTGCGCATGATTGGCTGAGATGATGGCCAAATGTACAACTATTTGTCATTTCTGCCACGTGTCAATCATTGATTTGTTGTAAGGATTTGACACCCTGTTGGTGCACTTTGACTGGTTGTGCACATGACACACTTAAGCATGTCAAAAGATGATCTGGCACAGAAGGGCATGAGGGAAGGGCACACAGAGAAAACAGAGGAAGGCATAGAGGGGCACGCACGTGATGCACATGGGGAGATGAGGCAAACTGGTGAGCAGAGAACATATGGTTAAGGCACAACTATTACAAGGTAATGGGCATGGCATGCGAAGGGCCAAGGACTTAGTAGTAAGTGCGAGGTGTGCACGGGATGGGAAGAAGCTGACTAGGAAGAAGGTGAATGCACGGAATGTGGGTGCAAGGGAGAAGTGGAAGGAGAAAAGGAAAGGGGCGCACAGGTAAACTGTGACCAAGGGAATGTGCCAAGTGATTTTGAGCACATGCAATTCTTCAATGAATAACTTAGGGCCAGAATGTGTATGCAAGTTATCCAAATTGCTAGGAGAGCTATTTGGATAACAGTTTTGGTGACTTTTGGGGCCATCTTCCTGCTAGATGAAAGAGATCAGTAGCCTGAAGCATCCATTGGGCATGGAGTCTACTTGTTCAATCATGAAAATTCCCCTGTGATCACTTGAGAATCATTTCTGCACTCTGTTCTGAATCTCACAACTGCTGAGAGAAGCTCTGCACTCTGGAAGTAACAAAAGAGCACGCACAGGAAGCACGTGAGAGGAAAGAACTATGTACAAACAAACAATGTGCACATGGAGCACACTTGGAGGAATTGAAAACTACTCTAATATATACAACATGATGTAACAAACCTAATGGAAGGGTTTGAGATAGATCCCATTTACTGGGATTTGTAGCACTTCCATCAAGATGAGTTAACTCGAAAGAGTTAGCTTCTTTGTAGGAACTTGATGATGTATGGGCCACTCCAAAGTGCATCAAACTTTGAATGGCACCCTGGCTTAGCTCTGTCAGCATCCCATTTTAGAACCAGGTCCCCAATTTTGAAAGCTTGAGGCCTAGCCTTTCTGTCAAACCATTTCTTTGTTGCTTGTTGATGTTGTTCTAGCTTGATCATGGCAGAGTTTCTGAGTTCTTCAAGATGAACCAGCTCTACCATTCTGATTTCTCTCTGGTCCATGCCTTCAAATTCTAGCTGTTGGGCAAGTGCTAGTGAATTTAGTTCTAGTGTCAAAGGAAGGGCAGCCTCCTTGCCATAGACAAGCTTGTAAGGTGAAGTTCCTATTGCCTTTTTTACTATGATTCTATCTACCCAGAGCGCACGCAAAGACCTTCGTATGCCACTGTCTTTGGCTGATGTTCATTGTGCACTTCATGATTCTGATCAGGTTCTTGTTTGTTGATTCTGTCCAGACCATTGCCCTAAGGGTAATAGTTGGAAGAGGTTTTCAGGTAAATGCCCAGACTTAGAGCCCAATTAGTGATTTTAGCACCAAGGAAGGCCTTTGCATTATCAGAGATAATGGTTTGAGGAATGCCAAACCTTGTGACTAAACCCTCGAGAAAGTCAAGGATGACTGCCTCAGTTGATTCCTTAAGCGTGACAACTTCTATCCATCTGGTGAAGTAATCTGTAGCTGTCAGCACCCATTTATGTCCAGCACTTGAAGGTGGATTGATCATGCCTATGAAGTCGAGACCCCATTGCACAAAGGGCTGATCCGCTTGGATTGGTTGGAGGGGAAGTGCTGCCAATATTTTCTTTCCTGCAAAGAAAGCACATTCCTTGCATTTTTTGACCCACCTATGTGCATCTACAAACAGGGTAGGCCAAAAGATACCTGCCATTATGATCTTTATTGTTGTAGTTTTGGCAGAGAAGTGTCCACCAGAGAATCCATCATGAAATTTTGCTAACACTTTTTCAGTCTGCGCACCATTGATACATCTTAACAACACACCATCAAGATTCCTTTTGAAGAGAATTCCATCAATCAACACATAAGGGACAGATTGTAACCTCAGATGTCTTCTCTTTGCTTTATTTAAACTGGGAGGGTATGCACCCTCAGAAAGGAATGTGATCATGTCCTTCATCCAGTCACACGTGCCAGGGTCTATATTCTATTTAAGTTCTACATGTGGAAGGTCTTCATCTAGAAATAATGAAGCCTCAGGTTCACTCTGTGCATCCTCAGCAATCTACTTGCAGAGTGCACTACCTCTTACCAGCTTTGTGGCCTTAATAGTCACATCATATTCCATGATTTTAGTCACCCATCGTGCTCTCTTCTCACTGATCTCTACTCCCATGATGAAGTCTCTGACAGATGAGTGGGAGACTAACACCTTGATATGATTTGTGGTGAGCATACTTTTGAATTTCTTGAGTGCGTGCATGATGGCAAAGACTTGCTTCTCCGTGTGACTGTATTTCAATTCATAATCCTTCAGTGTCTGGCTGAAGAAGGCCACTGGCTGTTCTAGTCCTTGTTCATTTCCTTGTGTTAGGACAACAACAACACTTGCATCCATGCCATAAGCATAAAGGATGAAATCCTTTGAATAATCTGGATTGATGAGTGTTGGCACAAGCAATCTCTCCTTCTTGATCTTGTTGAAGCTTTCTCTTCCTTCTGTTGTCCATCTGAAGGCTATGTCCTTCTTGAGCATAAGGGTGATGGGCCGAACCAGTCCCACAAAGTTAGGGATAAAATGCCTAACAAAGTTAATCTTGCCAAGGAAGGACTGTAAGGCCTTTTTGTGCACCAGTAGGGAAAGGGCTAGGATGGCTGAAATGTGCTCAGGATCAATCACGATGCCATCCTTCGAAACCACATGGCCCAAGAGCTTGCCCTGCACCACCACAAAATTACACTTCTTGGGGTTAAGAGATACCCCAAATTCTCTACATCTCTCAAATACCTTTTCCAGGTGTGCCATGTGATCCATGCTCTGCTTTGAGAAGACAGTTATATCATCCAGGTAAACCAAGATGAACTCATTGATGTAACCTTTGAAGGCAATATCCATGGCGCACTGAAACATTGCACCCGCATTTGACAGACCAAAGGGCATTTTCTGATATGCATATGTTCCCCACTTGGTTGTAAATGTTGTTTTGAATTGATCCTCTTCCTTGACCAGGATCTGGTTGAAACCCGAATACCCATCTAGCATGGAGAATGTCTGTGCACCAGCTATGGTCTGCAGAATCTACTCCATTGAAGGAAAAGGATAATGATCCTTTAGAGATGCCTTATTCAAATCTCTGAAATCAACACAGAGTCTGATTTCACCATTTTTCTTGTGCACTGGAACAAGATTCACGACCCAGGTGGAATATTTGATGGGAAAGATAATTTTTTCCTCAATGAGTTTGGATAATTCCTTTCTCATGAGGGGCTCTATTTTTGGATTGACTGGCCGCTACTTCTGTCTGACGGGCTTTATACCAGGATCAAGGTCAATGGAGTGTTGAGAAACACTTGGATCAAAACCTTTGAGGTCTTCATACTCCCATGAGAAAATATCACTGTATTTTTGACAGAGAGAGATGAAGGCCTATTTTTCTTCATGCGCACAAGTCCTGCTGAGCAACAACTCTTTTCCATGCGCAATAGTAATGGAGGAGCAAATCCTCTTGCGTGTGTGCATGTATCTTTCTTCACCCTTGAACTCATCATCAGGGCTGAAAATTTTCTCTAAGGTGACCAGCCCTTTAGGCAACTTATTTGTCTTCAGCTGTATTACTTGGTCACCATAGCTGTCATGCAAGTCAGCTTGCATACTTGATGAAAATTCAGCTTCATTCTGGATAAACTGGATGATCTGTGCATCACTGTCAAACACTTGCTAGCTGGTGTTATTGTTTGGAATGGATGGTCTGATTACCATCTTAATGTGCTGAGTGTTTCCTTTGACAAAGTCCTCAGCAGGAGAAAACTGTGAACCGAGCGCGGCCATTTGGTCAGCTTCTTTGTTCATTCTGCACGGGACTACCTACAGATTAAGGGCATCAAAGCTCTCAAGTAGGTCCCAAACTCTATATTTATAAGCTTTAAGAAGCTTATTCTTTGTTTTGGAATTTGTTGGTGACCTGGTGGATGATCAATTCTGTGTCCCCAAAGATCTGCAGTGCTTTAATTTTCTTCTTTTCAGCAATGAGCAAGCCATGCACCAGCGCTTCATATTCTGCCACATTGTTAGAGCATGTAAACTGCAACCTATGCACGAAGAAGAATTTCTCATCCTTAGGGGAAATGAGAACCACTCCTGCTCCCGCATGCCATTTCTACTTCTGGATCCATCAAAGTACAACTTCCATAGACCAGTTTGAACTTTGTCTCCCATGAGCACACATGGAAGCGTAACATCTTCTTCTAGAATGCAATAAGTACCAAGCCCAGTTTCATAGGCTTCTAGTTCTTCAGCATAGGGATCAAATTTGTGATGCCTTTCCACCCATTCATCAAGCACTAGGTCTGGAACAGAGGGTGGAAGAGACTACTCTTCAGGAACTGAAACTTGTTCTTCTTGGATAAGACAATTGGCTTGGAGAGGGGATGGGACATATGACTCTACATGATAGGAAAATATAGGCTCAACTTGTATGGTAAACTGGGTACCATACCTTGTCTTGAGTAACATATGAGACCAATCAGAAGACAAGTAACCACCCACCTTGGCAGTAAATTCTCTTGATAGACATAGGGAAAACAAAGGAGGTAGGTCAATAATTGACACATCTTGAGTAATTGTTAGGCTTGGACATGCATGGAGGGTTAACTCAAGATCCTTGATGACTCCTAAGGTGGTTACAATTGAGCCATCAAGTTGTAGGACTCCTTTAGACAAAGGGCTATATTTCAGACCTAAGACATCAGCTATCTTCTTAGGCATAACAGAAGTACTAGCACCTGAGTCAATCATGTAGTTATGCACTAGGTGTTTGCCTATAATCAAGGACATATAGAAGGGTGGGGTTTTAACAACTTTACTTACTTGTTTCTCCTCTTCTTGGAAGATTTTGACAGAAGCGTGTGGCTTCTTGCATAACTGGGTCAGTGCGCAGGAGTTGCACCAGAGCTTCATGCAACAGATCCCACTGAGATGGAATGGTCAGGGCATCCCACATTGTGACATTTATGTTTGTTCTCTTCATCTGGTCAACAATGCTGAACAGAAGCCCCCCCATCTTGTGCATTTGGGGAACAACATCCCTTCTTGACTGTTCAGGTGTGGAAGCCTGAATTTTAGCTGGGGCAGAGGCTTGGCCTACCAAATGAGGGGCACGTGTTGTTTCAGATGGAGCTTTACGAGGGGCCTCCTGCATAGGGATTTGAGCACTTTTACTACACAATGCCTTGTCTGATTCTTTCTTCTTCTGAGGATCTGCTTGCATTTTCCAGGGGTGTAACCTACGTGCCTAACTCTAATATTCTTTTCTTATATCTTGTGTTGTCTGCAACTTGGGTGCATGGTCTGTTTGTATCTTCTGTAGCTTGGTTGATTGCACAGAAGTCCTCCACACCAAAGAACATCAAATTGGACTCTGGAGGAACTTCTAGTCTATCTAGATTATCTGCTTCATGGGCACTTGTTGAGGGCTCACAGGATGAAGCATTCTGGATCATGAAGGCTTGGGCACGTGTAACATTAGCACAATGATATTGACTATGAGGCATGTTGCAAGGGAAGCACCATTCTGACTCTTGTGCCAAGTTGTTCTGAACTGGAACAAGCACTCGGCTCGCACTGGGTGCTGGGAGAGAAGTCACGGGAGGAACAACTTGCAAGGGAAGATGTGCATTAGGCTACCATCTGTCATTCTGTTGATTGGGCATATCTTTGATTTCCATATTGATTCCACCAAGGATTGATTTCCTTGGCCATGCACCTGATTGGAATTGCCTCTATAGGCTTGCGCCTGCTATGCTTTTCTAATGATATGACCTTGTTTGATAAATTTCTGATCAAGGCCTTCAATTCTTCATCTTCCTTTTGCTGTGATGGAGAATAGGATGTTGAGGCAACTGGTTGTGCACTTTTCTCAGGGATAGGAATAGGGGCCATAGAAGGTTGGGGCACCTGTGACATCTCTGGGAACCAGGGCATGGGTGGTCTAGGAGCCAACTTTCCCACCTGAATGAGACTATTTTCTACCCTTACTACAATGCTTATAAGTAGCTGGTAAAGTCCTACCTCCCATAGATTGGATCATAACTGAAATATCACTGTTGAGCACCTTCAGATAATAAAGGAAAGCATGTTGGGTTGTAGGTCTTACCACAAGAGGAATTATGTCCCAAGTCTTCTGAAATCTGATGTTGAAATCAGTCATCTGCTCATTGGGTGCCCTCCTTGTTGTTGTCAGTTGCTCCACCAATGATAGGTGATCTGACTTATCATCAAAGTAATTACAAAGAGTTGTTCCCAGCTCATCCCAAGTGGCGATAGATCCAAGTCTCAAGCCTCGGTACCATTGAAGTGCTTTACCTTTGAAAGAGGTTGCAAGCAATCTGACTGCTATATCATCATGTGTGATCAGATAGAGTGAACACACATTTGCTACATCCTGGATATGCTCCTGAGGGGTGACTTGATTCTCACCAGTAAAGTAAGGAATACTCTTGAGCACACCATTCGACATATCATGTTGCATGGCTAGGAGTAAGGGACTCCCTCCAGCAAAGTTTGCAAAGTTTCTTAATGGAGGGGGTTGCTGATGTGCCATTGCAGGGTGCATAGGTTGTGTGTTTTGAGGAGGAGTTGAATGGGCATGATGCACTTGGAGATAGAGATGCACATGCAGGATTTTTGGAATGAACTCTTCTCAGGGATAGCTGGAGGTATTCAAAAGAATCTTCAGCTGCTGCACTTCTTCTTGTGTGCACTCTTCTCATGAAAGGTGCTCAGGACTGCTGAAACAGAGATCTTAAAATATTGGGAGTCACAGATGTGTTTGAAATGAGCCTCCAAAGGCTGAAACACTAAGTTCACACACCAGAACTTAGAGATATGAAATTTGAGCTTTCAATGCTAGTCCCACCGGGCATGCCAGAAACTGTTGGTTTCTCAAACGTGCACCCGTCTCTGGATCTCGGAAGGGCCGAGGTGTTTGAGACCACAATGGAACCATCCCCAAGTTGTGGGACCTTGCGAGCTTGGGATGGATCTCTAGAGAAGGCCGGTTCCTCTATCTATTTCTACTACTACTGCTACTCCTAGTGCTGAAAGGGGAAACTAAGCTAAGAATGCCAAGGGACCAGGGAAAGAAGGATAACATGAAGTAAACTACACTAAAAGGTGATAGCACCAGAAAAGAGGGATGAACACTATCTTTTCTGAGTGAGAATGATAGGGAATGCATGAAAGGAGGCTAGGCACGAGTAGCACAATGAAATACGCATTCACCAGATCATTCTCATGGAACACAACCAAATATGGAACTGCAGGGGACCTGAAGTAGCACAACCAACACACAACACAAAAGAAAAGGAAAGAAGAAGGAATGAAAACACGTTAGGACAGAGAATAGTCACAAAATGATGCTTCTATTACTTCCAGAAATGCACAGAACTGTTACAATGATGAAGGAGGCTGATATCCACATGCAAGAGCCATACATAGAGGTCTGCAACTCAAAATATAGAAAATATGGTGTCCTTAGCAAAATGCATAAGGATCCAGAGTGTCCAACATAACAAATGAGCCTTGCTCTTACATTTATAGATGAATCCATGGAGGAAGAAGGGAAAAGGAGGGAAAACCTAAATTTGAAACACAACCACCAACAAGAAGCATTCAATGTCTGCAAATCCACTTGGAAATCTGTGAAATACACTTCCCCATGCCTGTTTGATGTGTTGAAGACAAAGGAGGGTAGATCATACCAAATTGGGTGGTTGGAGCAATCAGATCTACTCATCAATGTTTAGAGAGATATTTTCCCATTTCTCACCTACCAGATCCACTAGAATTTGAATTTTGAATTTCTGGCACTGTAGTTGATGTCAGCAGCTCTCTGACAAGTCTAGGCACACATCCGATCTGAGATCTGTAGTAGAAGATATGGCTGTCAGAAGATGTCAGAGTCATCAGTGTACATGAAAACACATGGCACGTGTGATTGGCTGAGATGATGGCCAAATGTACAACTATTTGTCATTTCTACCATGTGTCAATCATTGATTTGTTGCAAGGATTTGGCACCCTATTTGGCATGCTTTGACTGGTTGCATGTGCGACACACTTAAGCATGTCAAAAGATGATCTAGGCACAGAAGGGTATGAGGGAAGGGTGCATGGAGAAAATAGAGGAAGGCACAGAGGGGTGCGCACGATGCGCATGGGGAGATGAGGCAAACTGGTGAGTAGAGAACATATGGTTAAGGCACAACTATTACAAAGTAATGGGTGTGGTGTGCAAAGGGCCAAGGACTTAGTAGTAAGTGTGAGGCACGGGATGGGAAGAAGCTGACTAGGAAGAAGGTGAATGCGCGGAAGGTGGGTGCAAGGGAGAAGTGGAAGGAGAAAAGGAAAGGGGCGCACATGGTAAACTATGACCAAGGGAATGTGCCAAGTGATTTTGAGTGTGCACAATTCTTCAATGAATAACTTAGGGCCAGAATGTGTATGCAAGTTATCCAACCTGAAATTGCAAAACCGGTCCCAACTTCCCTCGGGGAAGCCAAAAATTGTAAAGTAGGTCCTAACTTTCCCCGGGGAAGTCAGTAGTTGAAAAGAAGGTGCCAACTTCCCCCATGGAAATCAATAGTTGAAAATTAGGTCCCAAACTCCCCATAGAAGTCAATAGTTGAAAAGAAGGTCCCAACTTCCCCTAGGGAAGTCAATAGTTACAAAGTAGGTGCCAACTTCTCCAAGGAAGTCAATAGTTGAAAAACAGGTCCCAAATTTCCTTAGGGAAGTTAGCAGTTGAAAAGTAGGTCCAAAATTCCCTGAGGTAAGTTAGCAGTTGAAAAGGAGGTCCCAAATTCTCCTAGGGAAGTCAAAAGTTGCAAAGTAGGTCCCAATTTCCCCCATGGAACTCAACTGTTGAAAAACAAGTTCCAAATTCCCCTAGGGAAGTCAACAGTTGAAAAGTGGGACCAAAATTCCCCCGGGGAAGTCACCAGTTGTAAAGCAGGTGCCAAATTCCCCTAGGTAAGTCAACAATTTAAAATCATGTGCCAACTCCCCCCAGGGAAGTCAATAGTTGAAAAGTAGGTGCTAACTTCCCCCAGGGAATTCAGCAGTTGAAGAGCAGGTTCCAACTTCCCCTAAGGAAGTCAGCAGTTGAAAAGTAGGTTTGACCAGTCAAAGTTGCAAAATAATTTGACTATTATGAGGAAGAATCTTGCATAGATGTAAATGCATCCTATTTTTAGAATGTAATTAGTTAAGAAGAGTAGCTAATATTGCTCAACCTTCTTAACTATATATAGGAGGATGCATAATGTATTCAGAGACTTTTTTATCTATTGTATAAAGAGGCTCTACCCTTTTGAGCACTTTTGTACAAGCTTAAGCCTTAATATTATTTATGCAGAACTAATATTTAGCCTTCTTCCACTTTTATGCGTTGTGTATATTGATGGTGAATGTTGTACTTGTGAATCTTTCTTTCCTAGTGCTTGCATAGTTCATTTTACCTTCATATGAGGTTAATTATTCTCTTAGCAAGTTGTATGTTATGAAAAACAAATCTTATCTGTGATAGTTGTGGAATCATATATGAATCCCTTCTATTATTGTCTAACCTTCATACAAATTACTTATGTAAAGAGGTAAAGATAGGAAGTTGTGTATATTGTTATCTTTTTATTAAATGTTCTGTGATTGCATAAGCTGGTCATTTTGTTCTTTAACTATTGGTGCATCACCACTTTCTTTATTCCATTTATCCTTCTTCCCTTTTCTCAGAAAATATTTGAATAAATTGTAGTTTATTTCTAGTATAAAATCTTTTGCATCTTGGTCTTTTATCATATGCACATAGTTTAGTAGGAATCCAAACTTCTCCTAAGGTTCGTCCCAAGGAACCAAGGTCCCACACTTCGGGGATGTTCCCATGTTGCACTGGATCATCTAAATATTTTGTGGATGCAAGATCCAAGTGATAACAATTTTTGGCATGCCCGATGGGATAGCTTGAAGCACTCTACAACTTCATGCTAACAAGATTGATGTTTTTTTGTTGGTATTCGACCTTTGGAGGCATTTCTCAATACATCTACTGACTCCAGTGATTCAAACTAACCCATTTTCTTAGGCTTCATACCTTTTCATCCATTCATGCATTCATTTCCATGCCCCCATTTTATCATGGCTCTCTAAAGAGCTCTTCCATTTCCTCATTTCAACTCTACCCCCCCTCCATTTGTAGTAGTAGGATAATATCCCCAAAACAACCCTAAAAACTTACCCTTCTTCCATGAAAATGGAGATAAATCTCCCATTTATCACATTTAGGATATAGTGAACCATGATGTTATTCACAACATCAGAGAAGATAACATTTTCCTCAGACTTCTTGTTTCATCTTTCAGAGGCAGAACAAAAGACTAGTATAAAAATTTGGCTTCATAATCCATTTCCACATGGGATCGGTTGAGAGAACAATTGGATAATCAGTTCAAGGAAAATGCAGATGTTTTCACCCTCATGGAACATCTCAGCAAAATACAGTGGGTGCTAATGGAGTTTATCTCTGACTTTATTACCAGGTTCATAAGGACTTGGAATAGAATTCCTCAAAAATTCAGACCCTCATAAGGTATGGTATTCTTATGAGATTTAATGTCCTTTTATGTTGATTTGGGTTTGTTAATCCAATCCCTAGGAGGAAGCACCCTTCCTCAAGCTTTTTCCATTGCATCACAATATGAGAATATGCTCATTTGAACTGGCCAAAGGAAACCCGTTCCCATGGCCACTATTCTCCCCTCACCATCTCAAATTCTTCCTTCCCCTTGTGTAAAGAATGAAAAATCCATTGTCCCTCTCCAAAGGAAGGAAGATCCTTTACTTCCTTTTCTTTCATTTGATGCTTCAAAATTTTATCATGCCCAAAGCACTCCTCATACTTTTCCAAACTCCCTCCCATGTCCACCCAGAGCACTACCCAACTTCACTAACCCATGCACTAATGTTTTCAGAAGTTGAGGTATTCCACATGATGTCTGTACCTTCTACCCAACACTCACTAAACTAGGTTATCCTACAATGTTGGTCGAACGGGAAATTATATATTCTTTTAGAGAGAGGAAACAACACATACAACACTCAAAATAACAAGTTTTAATGCAAAATCATACAATTTTTTTGGAAAGAGTTGGTCAAAAAAGTAAGGAACATGTTTTGGGGAATCGTTTGGATTCTCCAATTGATCAAATCAGATCGCTCAAGAACCAAACATTCCCATCTAAACATGTAACAAATCAGCAGCCCCTTATGTCTCGTCTCCAACCAGATTCATAAAATAATAAAATTACATATCTGTTGAAGAATGATATGACTCAAATTTTGAGGATGAGAATGTGAGAACCATGCAAAAAGGGGGGCTAAACATGAAAAAAAAATCAGGAAGATATGAAGAACAATCAGATTGGAAGTGGAGGGGAAGATGAAGTGTTTTTAAACACTTGCGCCATCCCAGAAAGTGATGAAGGAGGGATTCTAGGTGAGCAAGATGTTATAAGTGAATGCAATGATCCTCATTTCTCTACATGTTTAGAAAATTTTCCACTTTTGGAAGGTTCTAGTGATACACCAAGAGCATCATTAGTCACTGCAATAAACAAGAAGAGCCTCAAGACTTAAAGAAGGATGAGTTTGAGATCTTTACCTTTTTGTTTGAAGAAGCAGAGTATGAGAATACATAGGTGGAAACAAGGATGTTGATGCAAGATCAAACAACATCAATTATAAATGGGTTTGCAGACATCTGTAGACAATAACTAACACACTCTAGGTATCTATCTAGTTTTGATCAGATACTACTATTCATATGATTCTTAAGTAAGAAAAGTACTAGTTGAGCCGTGTCTTCACCATATTTGTTTGTTTTTTGTTGCCTATGTTAATCTTACACTCCTTCTAGCCCAGTATGTTTTTTCATACTTTGGTGTTTCTCACTCTATACACCAACACCCAGCCAGGATGCCAGCGCTAGGCACCCCTAACCTCTTTATACTTTGTTCACATCTTTTGGGTCCTTTCTAGCCATTTGGGCATCTTATTTTTTTGGTAGTCATCCCTTTCGGAGTTCATTACAAAATTCAAGAAAGGGAATCATATAAATATAAAGTTATGTGATTATAATAAGGTACCAAGAACTAAGCATTAGTTATCATCACCTAAGGTTGCATCCAAGAGCATTCTAGAGCATTAAAGCATCCATCTAGCTCCACAAAAGGGACAAGACACTGTCATTTCTACATACACGCATAGGAGGGGAAGTTATTTCTTTCATGCACACATGTATTTACATATTTTACATCTATCTACTTTCTCGTTATCAAGTACGACATGCACACGAGCCACATAGGGCACAATTTTGACACACGCACACAAACATAGAACTACATTGGGTTTGAGATGTAGTGTAGTTCTTGGTCACAAGTTCACCTGTTTGACAGCCGAGGATAGTCCAACCCCTCATTTGCATTATTTTAGTTTTGGGATTTGATGCAATTTTGGGGTTTTTACATGTCATTTCTTCATTATAGGTTATAGGAAACATCGATGAACTTGATGACACATACTAGCAACAGGTAGCGAAGGACAAAAAACACCTTGCAACCCTCCAAAGTTGGTTTCCTAAGGTTTTGAGTAGTCAAGGTGCCCAAAGAAAGTCTGCAGCACCCACAAGTTCCTATGACCCTATCTAGGTGCCCCAGTCCAAGAAGATTTTGTGGTTGCACAACTTCTTGAGCTTTAGTGTGACACTTCTTCCTCTTTTTTCATCAATTTGTCACTTTGGCACATTCCATGATAAATTGTGAAATCAGCTAAGTGTTATTTCCTTCAATTTTACAACTAGGGTTACAAATTTAATTGCTTATCTTGATTGGGTCAATTTTTGTATTTCATTGCATATATTCAATGTTGTTACATGTTTAGACTAGGCATTATATTTATTTCAATATTTGCATATGTGAAGTAGAACGCACTCTTGTCCATCATGTGTTTGGAGGGGCATCATACTTATTCTCCTCCTCCTCATAACATTCACATGTGTCTCACACTTCGTGTCTAGTCTCTCACACACATCATACACATCTTGATACACTCTTATATCATCGTTACCTGATGACACACAATTTTGTTATGGTTCACACTTGACTATTAAGGGCATACTTCATACATGAACCTCATATATCATGTACTACACACTGTACATTTCACGCACGATTGACATCTTTTTCTCACAGCTTCTATTAGACACTCACTATTCATCTTTCTCACATCTACTTCTACATGATGCGCTCATTACCCTATGACGTAATCTAGTTCCACAGTTTATACTTGACTTATGAGGGTCTATATCTAAAATGAACCTCACCAAATTCACTCACTCACTCATGCACTCTCTATGATTTATGATTTGATGATCATATCTTTCTATCACACTACTCCAACCATTTCCCAGTGACACACTCTTGTTCTACATTTCATTCTCAACTGTTGAGGAGACATGTACAAATGAGCCTCATCACATGCATACTCATTCAAATTCACTCAAGGGGCATGCATATCCTATCACACTCACATTGCATTCCATTCCATCTCATCCACAACATATTGCATACCTTGGTCACATTTACTCTTGCTTACTTATGCTTATATGAACACTTTATTACACATGTTAGCTAGATACATTGTATGTCATCATATCTTTCTATATACACATGCGCATTCACTTGCATTCTAGTTGTGATCGTAAACTTTACATAGATCAATACACACAACATGGATGCTTGGTGAAGTACCTCATACTAGTCCCACAGTGGCTCCTGGGCGCATCCACTTTTGAGTACGCTACAAGTGCTATTGTTTTTTTTTTCATAGCACATTACTATATCAAATTATACACACTTTGACATACTTTCTATCTTTCTAACATATTAATGGGTGCTTCATGTGCAACATTTGATTTGAATATCTATTTGCTACCATGGATGTCTGAATATTTTGTTGTCATAGTTGTTCATTGCTTTCTATTGTTTGCCATTGTTTGCGGGATTTTCCCCATGTCTTGTTTTTTATCTGATAGCTTGTTTGTCTCCGACCATGTCAGAATCAATTTTCTTATGACATCATGAGTGATGTCCCATGTTTACAACCCACTTTTTATAGTCTACATTGTCTTCATGTGTATTTTATACTTGTGTGTTAGTTTACACATTATCTTCGTGTCTTCTTAGCTTACATTTTGTCTTCTACATGTGTGTTTATCATGTTTACACTAACACTTGTTTCCATCCACTTTTCTTATGTGTGCTTTGGTTTCTACCAAGAACATTCCCTACCCTCTACATGGCATCATTTTCAGTTCAGCAGTTTGTCCTCATTTGGGCCGCATACTCCTCAATGATGTTGCATGCACCCCAAACAAGTGAGTATCATTGGGTGAATCCAAAACCCCATACAATAGTCTACATTCATAAAATAGTACATTTTAGCACACATTCTTTAGTCTCATAAACAACCTAGAATTTGACTTGGGTTCATGGCACACCACAAACACTAACTCCCAGACTCAGAGAGTCACGCCTGAGCGCCCCTGACCCCTCCTAGATACCTATGACCAGGGGTAGTTACACAAAAAAAATTAGTTCAACACAATTTTTGGTACTATACAAAACAACTTTTACAGGATAGACAGTCCTTTAGCACTTGACATGCATGCACTACACTTTCTTCTACTTTCACATTGGAATGAATTTGTTTGAAATGGATCAAATTTTTACACACCATATACAGTGGTGTTTTATACTTTGGGAAGTAGTTAAATGTTTGAGGATTCCTCTAGAATTTTCTCCCTACACTTCTTAGTTCTTGGTGTGAGATCTCCCACAAAACTTGCATTCAACACAACTGATGTGAGATCATTCGAAAAAAATGTTCTTCTACAACATCTTCATGATCCTTTCTATTTCCTTTCACTCGTCATGGATTAGGTGCACATGTTCCTTTTTTCATTTTTTTACATACTGAAAGGAACGATAACCAGATCGTACTAAGCCAAGAACACAGATGTTAATCAAACACCATGATCAATAAGATGAAAGCAATTTGCCAGAATAACTTTACATAAAACCTTTGCAAACAAATGAGCAGCAATATCATATATTATTATGGAACTCAATGCAATACATTGAGAATGGGACTTGCTTAAATATGAAAGGAATAACAATCTAAGAACTAGTCAAGGTTGTAGATCAAGCCATGAATCAAGGAAATAACTAGTCATCAAAGAACTAGTCAAGACCATAGATTTAGGAGAGAACTAGACATCAAGAATCTAGTCAATACCATAGATCAAGGAAAGAACTATACCTAACAACTAGATAATATCTCCTAATATCTAAATAAGATAAAATAAATATCCACACACATAAGTGGGTGAGGATAAATATAATAAAGGTAAATAAAGTACCTAGGTGAACATGAGCTAAGGTAAATACCTACTCTAACACATACTTTTACACACTTTTTCTTGTTTTGATCACATACGTATATTTGACTACTTGTATGTTCTTCTCTTTTATAGGTATATCCTTATGAGAAGTGGTAGTCACATCATTCACACATCAATCAAAATCATCAATCAAAACAATCGAGATCAAAAACAGGTACTATTTTGACATCTACACATACGCTCTCCTCCTAATATCTAAATAAGATAAAAGAAATATCCACACACATAAGTGGGTGAGGATAAATACAATAAAGGTAAATAAAGTACCTAGGTGAACATGAGCTAAGGTAAATACCTACTCTAACACATACTTTTACACACTTTTTCTTGTTTTGATCACATACGTATATTTGACTACTTGTATGTTCTTCTCTTTTACAGGTATATCCTTATGAGAAGTGGTAGTCACATCATTCACACATCAATCAAAATCATCAATCAAAACAATCGAGATCAAAAACAGGTACTATTTTGACATCTACACATACGCTCTCAGCCTAGGGTCATCATCATCATCATCATCATTTTTCACTTCCTCTTCTCTAGCTTCCACACTTACATTTTTATCACTCCATGATTTTTCTTATCTCTCGGCACATTTTCATCATCAATCTACATGGCTATTAGGTACGCATCTCTTATCCACTATATGTTATCGTATATTCACTCAACAAGATAAAGTGGGTGTAAATGTAGACAATAAATCATGCACTTTGGGTATCTGTCTAATCCTAATCACATACTATTATTCATATGATTCATAAGTAAGAAAAGTGTTAATTTACCCATGTCTTCTGCCATCTTTGCTTGCTTTCTATTGCCTCTATTGATCTTACACTCCTTCTATCCCAATATGTCTTTTCATACTTCAACATTTCTTACTCTAAACACTAACACCTTACCAGTACACCAACGCCAATCACCCCTGTCCCCTTTGGTCACCCCCAACCTATTTTTACTTTATTCACATCTTTTGGGTCCTTTTTAGCCATTTGGGCATCTTATCTTTTTGGTAGGTTGCCTTTTCGGGGTTAATTACAAAATTCAAGTAAGGGAATCATATAAATATAAAGTTATATGATCATAATAAGGGACCAAACACTAAGCATTAGCTATCATCACCTAAGGTTACATCCAAGAACATTCTAGAGTATTCAAACATCCATCTAGCTTCACACAAGGGACAAGGGACTACCATTTCTGCATACACTCATCGGAGGGGAAGTTCATCCTTTCATGCACACATCTATTTACATCTTTTATATCTAGTTACTTGATCTCTATCAAGTACAACACACACAAGAGCCACATAGGGCACGATTTTAAAAAACACACATATAACTACATTAGGTCTAAGATGTAGTGCAATGCTCGGTCGTAAGTTCACTTTTTTGAAAAAAGAGGACAGTCTGACCCCTCATTTGCATTATTTTATTTTTGAGATTTAATGCACTTTTGGGGTTTTTGCAGGTCACAGGTAACATCGATGGATTTGATGTGACATACTAACAATAGGAATCAAAGGACAGGGAATACCTCGCAACCCTCCAAAGTTGGTTTCCTAAGGTTTTGAGTTGTCACAGGTGCCCAGAGTAGGTCTGCAGCACCTCCAAGCACCCCAATGCAGACAGATCTTGTGGTCACATAACTTCTTGAGCTTCTGCGTGACACTTCTTCTTCTTTATTCATCAGTTTGTCACTTCGGCAATGTCCAGGATAAATTACGAATTCAACTAAGTGTTATTTCCTTCCATTTTTTAACTAGGGTTACAAATTTAATTGATTATCTTGCTTGGGTCGATTTCTATATTTCATTGCATATATTTAGCATTGTTACATATTTAGATTAGGAATTTTATTTATTTCAATATTTACTTAATCAAAATCTACCATCAAGAGGAAAGAACAGAAAATGGGAAAACCAAGATGTTTAGTCCTTGTCTAATCAGATATTTGGCTATTCTAGAGCCAAAAACAAATTTTCCACCGATCATGCTCATTTTAGAGCATGAGGAAGAGATTAAACACACCAAAGGTTAGCACTAACACCTCTCAGATCTAAATGCATTACAACTAAAAGAGGTATTTTTTTTTTTGCTAATACCTTATGGAATGAGGTAGGAAATCAATTTCGAATGATTTTTCCACTCTCATTAAAGACCATGTTCAGTTCTAAATCCATTACATGGTATCATTTTGTGAGGAAAGGAAACTACTTCTCCCTTCCTATATCAGGATTTGCTTAAGCCTCTATTAGTGAAAAATCACAACACCCCCAAATGAGTCGTCAGATCTACTTTTCTAAGGCAGATTCATTTGGTGTGATTCACATAACATTGAGTTTTCCCCAAAGTGTGGGACTTTGCAAATGGGAAAAATCTCCAGATTAAAGGTTGGTTCCTATTCCTCTGTTTAGGTGCATACGTGGAAACTTGCAGAGGACCTATTCCTAAACCTAATCTAAGTTTTACCAAGGAGACAGGGATAAAAGGAATACAAGAAATCAAAACTAAGCTACAAGGTGATGCACTGAAGGAATGATGAACATTAGTTTTGTTGATAGACACAAACCAACAAAATACATACAATAATCAAGCACAGATAACCAGATTTATAATGAAATACCAGATGAGAGCAAAGGAGACAAGAAAGGATCTAAAATCAATCACAAACGTGTTTTATTGCTCTGCAGATTGATACAATGCATTACAAATGGCCAAAAGGTAGGAAACGTATTTGCAATTTAAATGGAAGGTCTGAACTCCATGAATTCCTTTTCCAGAAGGAAAGGGGAGCCTACAAAAATGAAATAATGTCCAACCCTTTACAATGAGTTTCGACCCGCTTTTATAGATTCAACACAGAAAGGGAGAAAGAGAGAGAAGCAGGAAAAACAGGTCGAAGCTCAACCACTACTATTAATACCTTCTACAAAATCTACCTCCAAATCTGTCTTGACTGCATCAACCACTGGTTCGGCACCTCGAAGGAGGAGGAAACAACGGAGCAGATCGAATCCGATCTGGTTGTTGGGGCAAAAATAGATCCTGCATTAATGGCCCTGAAGACGTTTCTCCATTTTTCTCCTACCTAACCTCCCTGATCTTAAAGTTTCAGATCTTCATGGCATAGACGAGGATGAGATCTTTCCAACAGTGTCAGATTTGCAATATTTTGAGCCCTGAGTCGAAAGATATGCCCCTTCAAAGTTTGTATCGGGTCCATACAAAAGGGTGGGAAAACCAGTTTGAAAAATGGGCCCCTTTTTAATATGGGACACGTGGAGGGAAAATTAGGGCAAAAATTTTGGGCTCAAAATTTATCTTTTCCCCCTTTTCCACAAAAATTAAAAAATCCAGAAAGCTCCCGCGGCCCCCATTGCTCCGCTTGGACACATGGCACCCTTTGGTTGGCTGGGAGATGTGCTTCAATTTTCATCTTTGTGCCTTTTGACAAAAGGAAAATTTTCACTTTTTCCTCCGACTCCCCACTTCCCCGCTTTGACCTTGACTCGGGCTCAGACGCTGACTTTTTCCCTTTGGGTGGAGTTGTGGCCCATTTTGTAACTTTTACATCTTTGGAATAAAAAAGGGAAAAAATCCAACTTTTTCCCCAATGGCCCACCTTAGCACTGCTGGTTTAGGCTTGCCACATGGCGCTTCCTCCGCCAACCTGCCCAATTTCTTTGTTTTTGGCTAAGTCCTTTGCTTGGTGGGGTCATATTTCTTGACCGGGGACACGCAGCAGTCTGGCGCTCATCTGGAAACCCTCTCTCTATTCAACCCTTGAGTTAGCACCGTTTGGACACTTGGCACTCTCCGTCGATCCTGCCACCATGCATTGACTATTCAACCTGACTTTATCCCCTTTTTTGAGACTAGACGTGTGGAGGCTCCGCGCTCGCTTGAAATCCCGATAAGATTTTCCTTTTGAAGGAGTGTCGGGTTGACACTTGGAAGCCTCCGCAGGTCTTTGGAATTTTCAACAACCTCTCCCTTACCTTTTCAAACCTTGGGCTACGTGGCAAATTAGCATTTGTTTGAGCCTCTGCTTTTGGATCTACCCTTGGAGATGCACCACTTGGACACGTGGCAGTCCCACCAGTACTTCTATACTTAGCCTTTTTTGAGGCCTGCCCTGTCCACCTTTTGACCTCTATTGACCATTTGCTACATGGAGGGCTGGCGCAAGTTTGAGTCTCCGCCTTGGGCTCCCATTTTAGATTTGTGTTGAGCCGACACCTGGCATCTTCCTGCCTAGTCGAAGACTTTTCAACAGTCATGTAATTTTTGGGGCTCTAAACACGTGGAATCCTGGTGCTCATTTGAGCTTCCCCTTTTGGATTCAACTTTGGAGAAGCATCATGCCGACACGTGGCTCTCTCCACTATCTCCTTCATACTTAGTCTATTTCTGGACTTGTTCTGAACTGTTTTGAACCTGAAGACTTTGGATCTTCATCATTTCTTCCCTTTCTTTTCTCATGGCTTCTTTGTGACACTGCTCCTCCTCCTCTTACCCCGCAATTCTATTTCCTGAGCCCACTTATAACCTGTTAAATAGATTTAAGACACGGATTCACTTGACAGACCCATTTCTTTTCTTTCTTCTTGTAGGGTTATTTAGTCTTTTGCAAGCCCTACCACGCCATGAGTTGAGTCATTCTGCGACCTGTTTGCAAGATTTAAACATGTTTTTCTCCTAGTTCTTTCTATGTGGGGTCATGGCTGATCCAATACTTTTCCCACAGGGTGAAATATGGATAGCAATTTGGCGACTCATAGGGGTATCTGCCTGCTAGATGAAAAGACCAATTGCCTTGTCATATCCATTGGGCATGGAGTCGAGAACAATGGCAGTATGATACTGATCCTGCCTCTGATTCACGAGCCCGACTGTTTGCACTCTCAATTTTCATAAGAAATCTCGAAACAATGGTTTATGAGAGTAGAAAATTGTTTTGACCCAAGGCTTCATCTATCTCTGAATGGGTTGTGTAAGAGCAACAAAACAACACCACAACTATATACAAAATTTGAAATCATACATGCTCCAAGTAGAACATGCAGAGCGTGCAAATCACTTAGGAGAAAAGCAACCTAAACTACAACAAGACAATGTGCACAAGCACTTAGAGGAATGAGAAACTAAACTAATATGTACAAGGTGAGAACTTTCCTTCTAGTAGCAGTGTTTAAGATAAATTCCATTCACTGGAATCTGTAACTCTTCACCATCCAATGTAGACAATTAGAAAGCATTGCTACTTTTACATTTTGTGACCATGTAAGGGCCACTCCAAATAACATCAAACTTGGAATGCCTTCCTGGTTTTTCCTGATCTGCATCCCATTTCAAAACTAGGTCTCCTTCCTAGAAGGTCCTTGTTCTTGCCTTCTTGTCAAAGCATCTCTTGATTGAGACCTGATCCTTCTCCATTGTTTGAAGTGCATGTTCTCTAGTTTCTTCCAACTCCATCAGCTTTGCATACCTGGCCTCCATTGGTTCAAACTCAGACATCTCCAGCTGCTTCATGAGTTCCAATGCTGGAAACTCAAGTGATATAGGCAACACACTGCCTCTTTCCCATAGACAAGTTTGAATGGAGAGCTACTTATAGACCTCTTGGGTGTTGTCCTATCAGCCATAAGGCTGATTTGAGTTTCGTGTGCCAAGTTCTCTGATTTTCATCTAGAGTTCTTCTGACAATCTTTAGCAGGTTCTTGTTTGTGGACTCTGCTTGGCCATTACCCTGAGGGTAATAATTTGATGAAGTGCTCAAGTAAATCCCATTCCTAATAGCCCATCCTATGATTTTGGAACCTATGAATGCCAATGCATTGTCTGATATAATGGTGGCTGGAGCACTCCAAACCTGGTCACTATCCCTTCATAGAAATCTAGTATGCTAGACTCATTAGCTTCTTTGAGTGTCACTGCCTTAGTCCACTTGGTGAAATAGTATGTTTCTGTCAGAATCCATTTGTGGCCTTGGCTTAAATTTGGATTGATGACCCCAATGAAATCCAATCCCCATTGCATGAATGGTTGGTCAACTGAAATTGGGTGCAATGGAAGTGCTGCTAGCCTTTCTTTGCCTCTGAAGAATGCACAGTTCTTGCACTTTTTGATCCATGCATAGTAGTCACTAAACACCCTGGGCCAATAATAACCCACCTTCATGATCTTAAGTGTTGTCACCCATGGAGAAAAATGGCCTCTAGTTGCTTCATCATGGAACTCTTGTAACACTCTCTCAACCTGATTTGTCCTAATGCATCTTAATAGAATGCCATTTATGTCCCTTTTGAACAAGACGCCATCAATAAGCACATATGGGATGGCCTGTAGTCTAAAGTGTCTCCTTTTTGTTTTACTCATCTTCTAGAGGACACAAGCCTATTTGAAGGAAGTGCACCATGTTTGAGTCCAACAAGGAGTGGGCACATCCTCATTTTCTTCCTCTTGACTATTCTGTATGAACAAAAACAACTTCCTTTTCACCACTTGCTTCTTCTTGTTGACTCGAGGCTAGTTGTTCACACAATCCCTTCCCATGGACCAGCTTAGTGACCTTGATCTCAATGTCATACTCCATGACACGAGTGATCCATCCTGCACATTTTTCATTTAGATCCTTGCTGAGAAGGAAGTCCTTAACTCCTGCATGGGAGACTAACAGTTGGATTTTATTGTTTGAAACTAGGTGTTTAAACTTCTTTAACCCTCTGATCACTTGCCAGACTTACTTTTTGATGAAGGAGTACCTCACTTCATAATCTTCCAGACCTTGGCTGAAGAAAGCAATTGGCTTCTCTGTATCCTCTTTGTTATTGATGTACTAGGATTGTAGAAATCGTGTCACTGCCACCAAAGGCATATAGTATGAATTCCTTAGAAAAATTTGGATTCACGAGAGTTGGGGCTTGTGATATAGCTTCTTTGATGGCCTCAAAACTTACTTTTCCTTTATTTGTCCACCTAAACACCAAACTCTTCTTCAACATCAACGTTATTGGCTTGACAAGGGTAAAAAAGTTTGGTACAAACCTGCGGAAAAAATTGATTTTTCCTAAGAAGCTTTGAAGAGCCTTCTTATGGCTTGGCAATGGCAATGCTCTTATTGCTTCAACTCTCTCTGGGTCAATTTCCAAACCTTCCTTTGACATAATATGGCCTAGAATCCTACCCTCATGGGCCAAGAATATGCATTTTTTAGGGTTCAATGATACCCAAAATCTCCTACACCTTTGAAACACCTGCCTTAGGTGAAAAAGGTGGTCTACTGCATTTTTGGAGAACACAATAATGTCATCCAAATAAATCAGTACAATTTTGTTGATCAACCCTTTGAATGCCATATCCATTGCCCTTTGGAAATTGGCTCTAACATTAGACAATCCAAATGGCATTTTTCTATAGGCATAGGTGCCCCATTTGGTGGTGAAAGTTGTTTTGAACTGATCATCTTCCTTCACCATGATCTAGGTTGTACCCCAAGTAGCCATATAGGAGAGAGAATCTCTCTGATCTAGACACCACTTGCAAGATCTGCTCCATTGAGGGGAGTGGGTAGTGATCTTTAAGGGAAGCTCTGTTCAAGTCTTGAAAGTCTACACACAACCTAATCTCTCCATTCTTCTTCCTGACTGGGACCAAGTTTGCAACCCAGCTTGAGTATTTGATTGGAAATATGATACTTGCCTCTATCATCTTGTTTAGCTCTTTCTTCATCAGAGGTTCAATGTGTGGATTTACTGGTCTCTATCAGCTGGATCTAGTTCGATTGTGTGTTGTGCTAACTTCGGATTGAACCCTCTGAGGTCTTCATAGCTCCAAGAAAATACATTTGGAAACTCTTGGAAAAGTTACAGGAATTCATACCTTTCTTGCGTGGTGGCCACTTTGCCAATTTGAAGTGTTTTTCCTTCTTCAACTAGAATTGACTCTGAATCTTTTCCTTTGATTTGTATGTTATCCTTCTCTTTTTGAAACTGATCATTAAGATTGAAGATAGACTCCAATGTCACTAAGCCTTTGGGAAGCTTGTTTGTATGCAGTTGCACTACTTGATCTCCATATTTATGCTATAATCTACTTTGATTCCTAACTAAGAACTCATCTTCCTCTTACAAAAAATTGATGATCTACTGATCATTCTTGAAAACATGTCAGTATGTGTTGTTATTTGGCACTGTTGTCCTCACAATCACATGGATATGTGGCTGTCCTTTGTCCCTCTTGATACTGTCAACCACATCAAATGTTGCTCCAACCACTGCAATCCTATCAGTAGCTTTGTTCTTTTTCTTGGGTATGGACACAATGTTGAAGGCTTTGAAATCCTCAATGAGATCCCATACCCTATTCTTGTACCTTTTGAGCAGGTTTTTCTTGACAACATTTTTTCCTTTGACTTGATTGGTAACCAGTTCACTATCACCAAACACTTGTAGGTTCTTGATTCATTTTCTTCTAGCCCAATGCACTCCATGAACCAAAGCCTCATATTCTGTAGTGTTATTTGAGTAGAAAAACTAGAAATAGAAAGTATGAGTAATACTTCATACCTTGGGGTGACACAATTATAGCTCCACCTCCAGCTCCTTGCCTACTTCTCGAGCCATCAAAGAAGAACTTCCATACTTCATTTTCATCCTTATATTTTGGCTTAATGATGTCAGGAAGAGGATGATTCTCCTCATGCAGGCAATAGACTCCTAGCTCAAATTCTTCCATCTCCTTATAGGGATCAAAAGCATTTCTTTTCACCACCCATTCGTCGAGAGTCAGGTCCAGGATATACCCCACCTTGGTGTCTACTTCAGAAGTGTTTAGGAGGTCTTCTTGATCGAAAGATGAACAATTTGCATTAATTGGGCTAAGCACATAAGACTCAATGTGATAATCCACTATGGACTCAGATCTGATTGTGGCCTTCACTCCATACCTTGTTCTAAAGAGCATATGTGACCAATCAACAGACAAGTAGCCTCCAATTTTGGTAGTGAAGTCCATGGAAAAACACGATGCAAAATTTGGTGGCAAGTCTATGACTGATACGTTCTGCAATACAGTCACATTAGGGCAGGCATGCAAAGTAAGGCTCAAATCCTTGATGATTCCAATAGTTGTCACTATTGTCCCATCCAATTATACTACTCCTCTAGAGATGACTTCATACTGGAGACCCAATTGATCAGTTATTTGTTTGGGCATTACAAAACTACTTGCCCCAGAATTAATCATGCAATTATGCACCAATTTATCCCCAATGATTAGTGAAACATATAATGGAGGAGGTCTCATGTTCTTACCTTGTTGCTCTCAATGGTTTCCCCTTGGTTGAGTTGTATGGGTGAGCACTTTCTCTTGATGGTTAAGGGGTTGCCTTGAGCTTGACCAATTTTACATGGCAGTCTGTAATAGATCCCTCTACCCTGGAATGGCCAGTGACTCCCATAGTGAAATGTTCACACTTTTTTCTCTTCATTTGCTCAATGATATTAAACGAGCTATCCTTCTTCTACCCCTTCACTGGCACATTTTTTTTCTTGCACATGGGTTGTTACAACTAGTTCCTAAGTGGATTTTGAAGGTGGCTTAGATTGGCTCTGCATATTGGGAGTTGTGTTTTGGATTCCAATACCTTATGGAGCAATGGAGGATTGAGGATCACTTGAGTTTGGTGAATTTCCTTCTCCAATATTTCTTTTCTTGGACCGTGTATTGGAAGCTATACTTTGAGGATTCTGATCCATTCCATAGAATTCTTCAGCTTGCCAATTGACAAGCATAGTTTCAATTAGAGGTCCCTCTTATTGAGCTCCTTGTTGCTGATTTTCTTCTTGGCTAGGTTCTTATGACACACCAATGGTTTGCACCATCAGAGCCTAATTTAGTGCACCACTGAAAGCGCGTCAATTGATTATGTGGCTGACTGCATGAGAAACACCAATCATATTCTTGTGCCATGTTATTCTGTGATGGAACCAATGCCCTTGATGTTGAAGATGTGTTTGGATCATATGACTTAAAAGGTCTAGCAGCTTGAGGTTGTCCTTAGTGTTGACTCTAAGGTTACAGCCTGGGCTTGTGGTCTATATTTTACTGATACGAGGGTCTAGCCTGATACTGAGCTTGAGGCTGATATGGCCTAGAGCTATGAGCCTGTTGTCTTTTGATGGTTACTAACTCATTCCCTAGGTTTTGAAGTTGTTTCATAATTTCTTGAACCTCCTTTGAGGTGGTAGATGATAAGGTGGAGGCCTCAGCTGAACTTTGACTCCTGGGAGCTATTGTGGGCGTTTGGTTTGGTAGCTTGGGTTTCCTAATTTAGGGTATAGATGTATGGATGGTCTAGGAGCAAGTTTTTCCAGCTTGAATTAAATTGATTCTCAGCTCCTATGGAAAGGCTATAGGCTAGCAGGTAAGGTTTTAGGTTTTAATTTGCAATTTACATGTAAATTTACAAATGAAATCCCAAACCCAAAATACAAAGGACTCAATGAATTTCAAGTTTTGGGTTTTCAATTTACAATTTACATATAAAATTGTAAATGAAAACCCAAACCTGAAATACAAAGGACTCAGTGCATTTCAAGTTTCAGGTTTCAATTTGTAATTTCAATGTAAAATTTTAAATGAAATCCCAAACCTGAAATACAAAGGACTAGGTGCATTTTGGGTTTCAATTTATGATTTACATATAAAATTGTAAATGAAACCCCAAACCCGAAATTACAAATCATATCCCAACTTCCCCCAAGGAAGTCAAAAATTACAAAGCAAAGTCCCAACTTCCACCAAGGAAAGTCAACAAATTTAATATTAGGTGCCAAATTCCCCCAGGGAAGTCAGTAGTTGAAAAGTAAGTCCCAACTTCCACAGGGAAGTTAATAGTTGAAAAAATAGGTCCCAACTTCCCCCCAGGGAAGTCAACATTTGCAAAGTAAGTGCCAACTTCCCCTAGGGAAGTTAATAGTTTGAAAAGTGGGTCCCAACATCCCCAGGGAAGTCAATAGTTGAAAATCAAGTCCCTACTTCCCCTAAGGAATTCAAAAATTAAAAATCAAGTCCCAAATTTCCCTAGGGAACTCATCAGTTGAAAATCAAGTGCTCCAACTTTCCCAGGGAATTCAGTAGTTAAAAATCAGGTGCCAACTTCCCTCAGGGAAGTCAAAAGTTGCAAAACAGGTGTCAATTTCTCCCAGGGAAGTCAACAGTTGAAACACAAGTGTCAAATTCACCTAGGGAAATCGGTAGTTGAAAAGCAAGTGCCAACTTCCCACAGGGAAGTCACCAATTGAAAAGAAGGATTGAATGGTCACAATTGCACAACCGTCTGGCTATTTAATGAGGAGGACTCTTTCATAGATGTAAATGCATCTTATTTTTAGAATGTAATTAGTTTAAGAAGAGTAGCTAATATTACTCAAAACTTCTTAGCTAATATATAGGAGGATGTGTTATGTATTCAAGGACTTTTTGATTTATCGTATAAAGAGGCTCTACCCATTTTGAGAACTTGTGTACATGATTGATCCTTAATATTATTTATACATAATTGATATCTAAAAACTTCTTCCACTTTTATGTGTTATCCATTTTGCACCCCCAAGAAAAATGGACAAATAGGGTATGACTAGACCCCAAGCACCAGTTAATGCCCCTAAGCGTGAAATAAATGTTTACAAGTAGTTCTTAGGGTTTTGGGAGCATATTCAATGTTTTGGGAGACTTGGGATCACAAGAGGATTTTTTCCTCTTCTGGGGTTTTAACCTTTAAGGGACCAACTTGAAAAAGAAGAAATGTGGGCCCCACGGGCCACATCTGACCAAAACGATGTGAAAAGAGAAAAGAGGTGAAAATTTTGGCTATGGGGTACCTTATTAACTCCCCTCAGCCGCCTGGACATAAGAATAACTTCATTAAAAAACTCCAAAAAATATGAAGTTGGCAAAAGGGCCTGATGGGTGGCAATTGAGCTAAAAATAGCTCTCCAAGTAGCTTGACGAGTTGGATGGATTATGGGGTGCTAAATTAGCATGGGGGCTCATGTTATATGACCAAATCTATGAGCTCAATTGGTAGAATGTAGGGTCATAATGCAATGACATGAAGACTAGGACCAGGCCGATGGATTCAAAGTGAGATCAATGTTGAAAGGAACATGCATCACAAGTTATAGAACTCGTCGATGGTGAGTTGACCATAGGTGTTGGTGGTGAGCTAAGTACCGACGAGGGTGAGTAGAAATTAGGGACGAGCTCCCAGAGCTCAATAGATTGGAGGCATTGGTGGGTGATGCAAGGAGGCCAACTCGATGACTTGGCATCATGGCACGGGAGAATGAAGAACTTGCTGAGGTGATTTAGTACAAGGAGCTCACGGGACTCACCAGTAGTTGAGCCTACTAGCATTATTTCAATGGGAACCGGGAAACATGGAGGCTCGACGTATGTGAAAATATAGTAGAGGCTACAGTAGGATAAGTTGTGGGGTGGTAATAAAATGAGCCCAAGCTCATGTGCAGCTAACATCGAACCATGAAACGTGAGCCTGAGGTTGAATTGTCTGGGGAAATGATGTAGCCAAAGCACTCGTATGGTAGGATCCCTAGGCGAATTGGGATCGATGGAGCCCAAGGAGAATCAAACCAGGTCGTGGAGAGAAAATTCAATGGGTGATCTCGACGAGGTGAATGGCATAGTTGGCTTGGTGGGAGGAGTCGGGTCATCATGGTGTTAGCGGGAAAATAGAGGGGCTTCGACTTGACAAGTAAAAGTACCTAGGTTCAATGCAGGTAAAGTAATGCGAAAGGGATGTAATGTATGGGTTGGGGAAGAGCACAAGTTATGTGGAGATTTGATGAGGAAAGTTCTTACCAAAGGATACCCCACATGCAAAGAAAAAGGCAATGCATTCAACACAAACTGAGAGAAGTAGAATGAAATCACTGATGAAAGCGGCGAGTTGACCATTGAGGAGAGAGTTGTGGCATTTAGGGAATGAAATACTTAAGTGTTAACTATCAAGGAACCGAAGTTTAAGTGATGTCAAATGCCACATTGAATGGGAAGTGAGTAATGTGGCATGCCTTAGTGATTGCTAATTCGATGACTTGGCAAGTAAGGGACCCCCCAAATCACCGAGTGAAAGTAAATCCAAACACTAAGGCAAGTAGGTGTGGTGTCATTCACCGAAATGAATGGATGGAGAAACATAGACTTAAGCGGTGAAATGAAAAGCTTTTGGTTTACTAAAAAATAATGCAAAGCAAAAGATAATGAAATCACCAAGAAAAAGGAGTACGATCGCCAAGGAAACACGTGGGCTAGCTCAATGTGTGTTGCGGTGAATTGGAGGTCAAAGTGTTACATAGAGGGGGTGTATTTCAAAGTATAAATCATGTAAAAGGACATCGAGTCATCAATACACATCATCAAACAGGAAGGCAAAGTCTTATGAGGATCCCATAAACCAAGTAAAACAAAGTATAAAAAAACATAATGCATGGGTTGAGTTACCCCCAATGCAAAGAGGTGTTTTGTGGGAACAAGCCTTAAGCAATCGAGGAGGTAGAGACCAAGCCATAAATGAGTCGTAAATTTGAGTCACAAACCAAGTTGAGGGTGAGTTGGGTGGCGAGATGGCTCGTCACCCCCATGTAATGAAGAAAAGTAACCCTAGTTCCCCATAGTGAAGGACTAATCAAAAAGTGAAGTAAGCGGGAAACTGAAACTACTTTACTTCCCTAAAAATAAGAGAAGTAAAGTAATGTAAAAAAGTCGATGAACTAAGGGTAAGATAAAGTAATGTAGCTCTAAAACACCACAAAGAAGGGAAATGATGAGGTAAAGAAAAACAGTGAGTTAAAAAAGCTTTACTTCCCTAAAAATAAGAAAAGTAAAGTAGATGGAGAAGACCAATGGTGAAGGGGAAGTAATTGGGGGTCATATTCCCGCAGATAAGGAGAAGTTGCAGTAATGGCCCCTTATTTTCCGACTGAACTACAAATCTTCAAACGGCCATAACTTTCAGCTGGTACCCTCCATTTTATGCGTTCTTGGACTTTCTGAAAAGGTCTCAGAGCCCTCTACATGCCAAAAACTTTAGGTTTCAATTTTTTTTATAAAAAGGGGGGAAATGGCATTACTTATCCTACACCCAAATGCACTGTACAACCAACTACCACCATTAATGGAGCATGTGATCCAATTTCTTCTCCCATAAGCAAGAGTACAATAAGAATAGGCTATACATGTGCTCCATTATATTTTAATTAAAATTTGTAATTAGTAGGTGGGGAATGCATGCATCCAAGAACTTCCATTTTATCTCTCCTCTCTAATTTCTCCTATAAATTGTAAGCTCTTTCATTTTGAAAGGGGGGTTCTCAGCTTACCGAAACTCTACCAAAATTATCTAGGAACAACTAATGTGTTGTAGGCATTCATTTTGGACATCTTGCATGATGATCCTGGCCTCATCCTTTGCATTTGTAATGAACTGTGTATACTAATCGAGCAATAAACTTAAGTCTTGTGGATATTCTCTTCCCTTACCTCTTCATTGTTTTTGCAGTTGTATTATGCCAAATTTATTTGTCTTATAGGTTCTTGGGTTCTTGTGATCTCATGGAGATGTTAGTTTGAATGTTTTTTTTTTTACTGTGGTGATATTTTCCACCCTCTCTACACTCCATTTTTTAATCATTTTCACACATTAGGGAGATTCCCTACACCCCCTTTTCTTGGTGCATCACCTAATGTAGTTAGATTTCTTCATTTTCATGCTATTTCTCTTTCCTTGGTCCCTTGGAAGTCATAGATTAGAGGTAGTTGTTAGATATTATTCCATTAGAGGGTAGTTTGTATTAATTTAGGAAGAGGAACCAAACTTCTCTAGAGAATTACTTCAGCTATAAGGTCCCACACCTTGAAGCAATTCCATGTTACCCAGTCATATTGCTTGCCTTAACACACTCACATGCTAAGCAATTAGAGGGTGTTGTGATTTGGTGATAACAATTATGACACACCTAGTGGGATATAAAGAAGTTAAGGATCATGTGTTTCTCAAGTGTTTCATTGTAAAATATTCATTCTTGCTGAGTTGATATTTTCTTGGCAAGAAGTTACAATTTTGGGAGTTCACAACAAAATAAAAGTTGAAGTAATAGGAATAATAAGTAATCGGTGATTTCACTTGGCTTTATTGAAGTAATTTCACCTCAAAACACCAATAAGAAGAAAAGGGAGTCAATTTGTTCAATTACTTCAAGTTAGAAGACTTAAGTAGCTGCACTACTTTAAGTAAAGTCATTTCTTCAAAGTGAAAGACTTAAGTAATTGTACTTCTAAACTCCACTACTTCAAGTTGTGCTATTCCAAGGTGTTATTACATCAAGTAATGTTATTACTTAAAGTCAAAAGACTTAAGTAATTAGTAGTCTAAACAATGAAAAGAAGGAGAAGTAAGTGCTCTTCCAAAGTCTGATAAGAGGAGAAAGTAAAGTAAGTTCAAAACACCAATGAAATAAGAAGAAAAGTGAAGTAATCAGGTTTCTAAACATTGATACAAAGAGGAAGTCATACGGATTCAAAAGACCGATGAACTAAGGGAAGTAAAGTGGGTTGAGAACTCCGATAAAATCAACAAGAAGAAGTGAGTTGTGCTGCTGCAAGTTATTCCACTACTTCAAGTAAAGTTGATTACTCCAAGTGAAAGACTTACTTCAAGCTAGGCTAAGTTCAAGACTTAAGTAATCCAAGTTAAAAAACCCGCAACACATTTAGCGACCCTAAGAATAAGATCTACTAGTTTCAGTAGTAATTTTCTTAGTCTATGAGAAAAATTCAAAATTAGTCAAGAATAAGGGAAGAGGGTATTTTTGAATACTTTCAGCTCTCCCCAAGAAGGGGAAGAAGAGGGAGAAGAGTCCAGAGGTCTCCATCTCTACTAAATAGAACTTTTTCTACACCTCCACCTAGTAGGACCTTTCTCAAATCAACTAGGGTTCTTAGACCAGTCATGATGGAACATCAAAAACCACTACAAGGACAACTAAAACCCTTTGTAAATTTTACGGGCATGTTGTCATGCAAATGCGCAATAGGGAAATTGACAATTTCTGAGCATGACAATGATACCCCTGTGTCAAGTTTTTCATGTTTTACCCTTCCAAGGCACCCTAGGTCTACCCAGTTAGTTCTTATGACATCTTAGTTCATGCTAACATAGTCCCCTAGGTGAATTAGCAAATTCAAGTCCATACCCCTACGTGATTTTAGGAGTTATTGAAAAATGCTATCTCTGGGCAGTGTTGGGAAGGGCTACCACTAGCCTTCCCAAGACCGATGCAACCCCCCGGAACAAAACAAAGGATCTAAATCCAACATGGAGGTGAATTGAAGGTCTAGTAACATCATGAAATAATTTTGGATTCTTGGGGAAAGTTTTGGAGGAGTTGGATTAGTTTCATCAAAAACAGGCTTCTTAGGCCTAGTCAGTGTACAAGGTCAAAAGAGTTGTCGAGCTTCAAGAAGTGATTTCGGGGGATCTGGATGGAGTTAGGAACCAAAAAATACATCTTCAGAAAGGTATTTCAAATTCCTAAAATATTGTGAAATAAAACTTTCCATAACACTTTTGCGCAATAGGTCTGCAATTGACTTTTTCACAGGCCCAGGTAGTGCACAAGGCCAAAAAAGCAACTGAACTTCAGGAAGTGGTTCATGGAGCTATGGATGGATTTAGGAGATAAAAAAAAATTAGAAAATTTAATTACAATCCCTACAATATGGTGAAATCATATTTTTCACAACACCTTGGTGCAACAAGTCTACAGGAAGTTTTTCTCATGCACATGTAAGGGGCCAGACCAATAATCCATTTTTTAAGGGCCTAAATGGAGGAATAAAGATCTTAGACCCACACAATTACATTTATAAGTTCATTTTCATTAAAATTCATATAACAAAATTTCCTAAAAAAATCCATCAAGAACTCCAAATACGGATTTCACAAGTTCGCTCTCAAGGTTCGACACTTAGCTAATTTTTCAAGAGAACGTGTGTCAATTCCAGGAGCCTGGAACTTTTTGATGTCCCTTTCATACCTTTAGAAAAGGGACATGAGGGACATAAAATTTATCCCAACCATTTTTTAGCCTCATGGACCCTAATATGACCTCCAACATTTTCAGTTAAGCCCCTGAGAGCTAGTTGGAGCCTTACCTTTCACTGCATGGATGATGAACAAGTGTCATAATGAGGCTTGAAGTAGAAATTGATGTCCCCTTCATCCATTTGGTAGAAAGGGAAGAAAGGGACATGAAAATATTCCCTCCCCTCTCCCTCCTTATATTTTCAAGATATAAATATGACACTTGGTGCATTTTTGCTCATTTTTCCCTCACACCTCCATATGTTTTTGAAACTCTGCTGGATTTTCTCCAGATTTGAAAGTGAGGTTTTTTACATTAAATAAACTTCATGAAATCCTTTTTCATCTAAAAACATTAAAAAAATAACAATCTCAGATAAAAAGGGATCGAAATGATGAAAAATGAAGATTTTTTGCCAAATAACTATGAAGTCTCCAAATCAAAAAATATTCATATATTGAACAATACAAGTCAGATCAAGATGCCATATTTTACAGACTTCCTCATTTTTCAATACGATCAAGATTCAACAAACAGGAGGTCAAGTGGTGCCCTGAATCATTTGTTCTAACAAAAATCCCATTTCGTGTCCTAGCTCACGTTTGTTGGATTTCTCAACAATCTGATGGTCGAATCAAGCTAAAAACTTACACACAGACTCCAAATGAAAACCATATCAAAATGGATTTGATTTCATCATGATCAGAGAAAAAATCAAACATGTAAATTTTGAGCTCCATTAATGGCTGCAATGGTACCTTCATGTTTGAATCCATTGCCAGGTGAAAATTTTAAATTTTATTTCAAAGCATTATAATGGCTGAAATCAAGGAAATTCAGGGGACGTGACCATGACGACAACACGAGTCCAAAAAATTATGTTCCATCACAAACCAAGCAGTGGAAGTCCAATTTCTAAAAATAGTAATTTTCATATACAGACTTACTATTTTTGGGAAGTCACCATCAAAAGCAGCTATGACAAAGGCAATATGCATTGAAGATCACCATGAAGCCAGAATGATTGTCCAAAGTAGAAAATAATGAAAATGACTACTTACTAAAAATAGTAAGCCCCCTATATGGGTGCTTAATAAAAATAGTAAGTCACCCTAAGAAGTGGTCGAGGCGAAGGAAGTGTGCACAAGAGTGAAAGTGGGAGTTCATCACATCAATATGGTCAAGAAGAGGAAAATTTCACCTCTCACCAAAAATATTAAGTCTTACATCTAGGCACTTGCTATTAATAGTAAGTTACACTCAAAGGGAAGTTTTGGCACAATAATAATTCATGGGAACATCATCGTTCGGGATCATCTATGGTAATTTCCTACAGGGAATTTGAGGTCCATCCCAGGGAATGTGACAGTGTATTTTGTCATGTGCTTCATGATTCTGGTCACATGTATATCATGTGTAGGGAAAAATTCGACACAACCTTTCACTTTTGAGTAAGAGATAGAAAAAATTGTAATCTCTATCATCATACTATGCAAGAGTCGGTGACAGTGAGGATGCCAACAATGTATTTCGACATTCATTTCATACTGCAATTGGTATGCGGGAGGTGGAATTCGCAGTCGAAATTGTCAAATCATTCATAATATGCTTCATCAGGTTCATGTCCAAATCAGTCGAGCAGTGCAGAAACATTGTAGGGAGTCAAGGAAAGATTCATTCCAAGGCTACAGTCCCTTCAGAGGAGGATCTTCAAGAGTGATACTCACAACCACCGAATGAGTCATTCAACAGTGTTTTTAAACACTTAGTTCACGGTGTTCACATGTCATCCAAAGGAAATTTCTTTGTGTGCACAAAAGTTCGTAGATTCAGAGCTCATCACATTGGAGCATTTAATCAAGTCATCTGGAAGGATCAACAAGCCTTATCAGAGGTGGAATCTATCATCATCAACATCATTCTTCCTTCTTATTCTTTTTACTCTCTCTCCCTCTCTCTTTTCTCTCCCCCCAAATTTCTCTCTCCTCAATATTCTAATATTATATTGGGGTTGCAATTTTTAGTATGTCTTAATGTTTCTAATGTAATAATTCACCTTTATGTTATAAAAAGGGAATTAATGTTTTCCTAGGAATGAGAAGAGTCTTAAGTCATGTCGAGACATATGAAGAGTCATTCAGGAGTATGTGAAGAGTCATTTCTCTTCCTATAAATTGTAAAGATATTCCTATTTCAAGGGGTTGGTGATTGATTTTGTATACTCAAGAGTGCATTGAGAGAAAAAATGAGATATCCAAATCCTTTCATTCCCCCATTCTCAAATTTCCTCCATTTCTCCACTATGTACAACTTTTGTTTGAGCAATTAATGCAAGGAGTTTCTAGATTTTTTTGACTAATGGATTTCTTGATACTTGGTGAGCACGAATTCGATTTGGTCTTATTGCTACTTATAGAGTTATTTCCTCTTAATTTTAGTGCATATGATGAAACTTCTAACTAGTGTGTGTAGGGATCTGATTTGCTACCTGTAACATTAGTTTTCCTATGTCTTTTCTCACTCCCCTTTCACACTCTTTAGATAAAGTATTCCCTAGCAAGATATTGCTATCTTTGATGCAAGGTTATTGGAGTGCCCTTGTTGGATCCCTAACCGCAAGTCCAACCTAGAGAAAACTCACCTCACTCACACATGCATATACGACAGCTACACCAATTAAGTAGAGGGAATTAGATTCCCAGAGTGTTAGCAAGAAACCCATAAGATTTTCCCCCGACAAATTTTCTTGCCAAAAGGGAAGCAGTCCACTTGGCCTCAATGCACAGAATCTGGTTCTGATGGAAGCCTTAAAGAACATTCCATTCTTCAATGGAGAAAATCACACAACACTAATTGACCACATTCAATACATTGCAAATTTTGGTGCCATACATGAAATTGCTAAAACAGATGTGGCAATGAAACTCTTAGCTTCTTCCTTCAAAGGAAAAGCTTTGGAGGGGTTCAAAATCTTAGGAATAGGGACCATTCAGAATTGGGATAAATTGTGCATAGCTCTTTATGGCCATTTTGGAGAAAAGGGAGACAATATATCTCTATTAGATCAATTGACCACAATCAAGAGAGCTCCAAATGAGAAGACGACTGATTTCAATTTCAGAGTCCAAAGAACATGGGATAGGATTTTGGTTTCCATTAGACTAGCTGTTAAAGGTGAATTTTTCTACTTCTTGAAATCTCTAATTTCTAACATAGTAATAATGATACATTCTATGGGAGGGACAACATTTCCTAGATCTTATGTCATATATATTAGAGTAGAGAATTGCTTAATTTAGGAAAGAAAACTTGTACCTAGACCACCTATGCCTATCTATCCAGAAATTGGGAACCCTATAACTAGTCAAACACCTGATTTGGCCTCCATTCTAGCTCCTAGAAATCAAAGCAATAGTGAGGACTCCAATTCATCTAGAAATTATAAAGATCTCCAAGAGGCCATGAATAAGCTACAAGAAGTGTTGAAGGGACAAAAATATTTAGGAAATGATGTGGTGACCTTCAAGAAGAAAAAATATCAAAACTTCAAACCTTATCAGCCTTAATACCAACCAATTAGGCCCCCATATCAGCCAAGAAATCCTCCTTCTCAAGATGCTAATCAAAACCAAGGGAAAATTCTTGTTGTTAGGCCAGTCCAACCTTATAATCCTAATGCATTATATTCATCTAGGGCCTTGGTTCCAGTCGAGAACAACATGGCACAAGAGGACAAATGGTGCTTTCCATGTAGTTAACTGCACAATCAAGCAACATGCTTCAATAATGCACTGAATCAATATTTGATGGTGCAAAATGTTAGTGTGACTTAAGAAGCAAGTGAAGGAGAAAATTAGCAGCAGGATAGTATTTAAGAATCACCTCCGAATGATGGCAAGAAGAGGAATTCTGTGGGATTAACCAGTCTCTTTATCAAGGAGTAGAAGCTAATATAAGGTCTACAAAGAGGAATATAGAGGTAGGAAAGCCATCTAATCCAAGTACTTCTCATCCTTCTATCCCACCTCAAGGTATTATCAATCCAAATACAGCTCCAAATGTGCAAAATCAGCCCAAACCACCTTCTAAACCAGCTCAAGTACCAATTGCAATAGCTCATGTGCAAGAGAAGGTTATGCCAAGTAAGGGGCAGCAGAAAGAAATCCCATCTCCGTTCAACATTATTGATCAAATAAAGAATACTAATGTAATCATTTCCATGTGGGAGTCATTGGAAATCCCAAGCCAAAAAGACCTATTACAAGCAGCTATGGTAAATTTTTCCATATCAAATGAGCCATCTAAAGATCAAGAGAAAGTTCTCACCAATTCAATTCAACAAGGAGGTCAACAAGGTAAGAATATGAAGCCTCCTCCATTCTATATATCTCTAATCATTGGAAGCAATTTTGTATATATCTCTAATGATGCCCAACCAATTATTTGATCATCTAGGTATTAAGTATAAACCGGTGTCAAAAGGAGTAGCACAGTTAGATAGGACAATAGTGGGAACATTCAGAGTAGTCAAAGGATTAAGCCTCACATTGCATGCATACCCCAACATCACAAGATGTATCAGTCGTTAAATTTCCACCACTCTTTGCCTTATGCTTATCAAGGGAATTCATAGCTAAAATTGGTAGATACATGTTAGCTGATTGGTCTCACATGCTTTTCAGAACAAGGTATGGAGCTAAGGATACAATCAGATCTAAAACTATTGTGAATTTTCACATTGAGCCATATCTACCAAGCCCAATTAATGAAAATTTCTCAACTTTTGATTAAAAATATTTCCCAAGCACTCCAGAGACAAATACCAAGGTTGGAGGCATTCTAGACTTGAATCTTGATGAATGGGAAAATAAAAGACATGGCCTCGATACATATGAAGAGATGGAAGAAGTTGAGCTGGGAATTTATTGCTTGCATGAAGAGAATCCACCTCTCCCTAGAATCACTAAATCAGATGAAAAGGATAAAAATGATGTATGGAAGCTATTCTTTAATGGCTCAAGGAGTAGGCAAGGTGTTGAAGGATGAGCAATGCTTGTGTTACCATAAGGTATAAAATACTACTCAACTTTTCGTTTTTAGTTTTATTTTTCAAACAACATAGCTGAGTATGATGCATTGATCCACAAATTGCATTGAGCAAAAAAGAGAGGTATTAATAACTTGCAAGTCCTTGGAGATAGTGAGTTGATCGTAAACCAAGTAAGAGGGTTGAATGCTACTAGGATTGATATTCTAAATGACTATAAGAATAGGGTATGGGATCTCATTGAAGACTTTGAAGCATTCAACATTGAGGCCATACTGAGGAAGAATAATGTGGATGTGGACAGAATTGTAGAATTTGGAGCAACATTTGATGTTGTTGACAATATCAAGAGAGATCAAACTCAACCTCATATCAGAGTGGTTGTAAGGCCAATTGTTCTAGATAACAATACAAGTTGGCAAGTATTTTAAAGTGATTAGCATATCATAAATTTTTTTCAAAAAGAAATTGAATTCTCATCTAGGAACCAACATACATTAGAGAAGCACTATGGGGATCAAGTAGTGTAGCTGAAGACAATTTCAAAAAGGCCTAGTAACTTTGGAGTCAATCTTAAATCCTAGTGACCAGTTTCAGAAAGAGAAGGAAAATATTAAGGTCAAAGGTGAAGATTTAGAGCCTATTTCACTTAGAGAAGGAAAAATAATCCAAATTGGTAGGGTAAGTACTGGTCAAGATAAATATGATTTTTTACAGCTTTGCCAAGAATTCTCAAATGTCTTTTCTTAGAGCTACGAAGACTTGAGAGGATTCAATCCAAAGTTAGTGCAACATACTATGGAACTGGATCTGGAAGCCAACCCTATTAGATAGAAACAAATACTAGTCAACCCCCATATTGAGCCTATCATGAAGAAGGAATTGAATAAGATCATTAAGGAAAGAATTATTTTTCCAATCAAGCACTCTTCGTGAGTTGCTAATCTGGTACTGGTCAGGAAAAGAAACAAAGAAATCAGATTGTGTGCAAATTTATGTGATTTGAATAGAGCTTCCCTCAAGGATCATTACCCACTTCTTTGTATGGAGTAAATATTGTAAGCCATAGCCAGTTCAGAAAGTTTCTCTCTCCTAAATGGCTACTCGGGCTAAAATTAGATTATGTGAAAGAAGATGACCAGTACAAAACCGCTTTCACCACCAAGTGGGGCACATATGCTTACAAGAAAATTCCATTTGGGCTATCAAATTTTGGAGCTAATTTCCAAAGAGAAATGGATATGGCATTCAAGGGGCTGATAAACAAGATAGTTCTTGTATACTTAAATGATATCATGGTATACTCCAAGAATGCAGCTAACCACCTCTTCCACCTTAGGAAATTGTTCTAAATATGTAGGAAATTCATAGTGCCTTTAAATCTGAAGAAGTGTATATTCCTAGCTCATGAAGGAAAACTCGTTGGCCAAATCATTTCTAAAGAGGGATTGATTATTGATCCAAAAAGGGTTAAATCTATCCACGTAATACCATTACCAAGTCATAAGAAGGATCTCCAAAGCTTCTTAGGGAGAATCAATTTTGTCATAAGGTTTGTGCCAGATTTTTCTACTCTTGTTAAACCATTGAAAATGATGTTGAAAAATAACCTTGCATTCAAGTGGATAGTGGAGGCCAAGGAGAATTTTCAAGCTATCAAGCAGGCTATATCTCAAACTCCGATTCTCATCAACCCAGATTTCTCTAAGGACTTCATTATATATGCCTTTGGGGGTTCAGATACAATATCAACTATCTTAGTGCAACTGAATAATGAAGGATCCAAAAAACCCATAGGTTTCTTCAGTTATATCTTGCAAGACTATGAAGTGAGGTACTCCTTCATTGAGAAGCATGTCCTCATTGTTTTGAGAATCCTGAAGAAGTTCAGACACTTGATCTTAAACAATAAGATTCAAGTGCTAGTATTTCATGTTGGAATCAAGGAATTCCTCCTAAACAAGGATTTAAATGAGAAAAGAGCAAGCTGGATCACCCATGTGATGGAGTATGACATAGAAATCAAAGTGACTAAGCTAGATTTTGGAAAAGGCTTGTGTGAGTAGCTAGATTCTGGTCAACATGATGAGATAAGTGATGAGAAAGAATATAATTTAGTACTACAAGACAGTCAAGAACAACCAGTTGATGATGTGCCTAAACCTTGTTGGACCCAGGATATGATACATTATCTTCAAATGGTTCTATGTCCTCTAGATTTAAGAAAAGTAAAGAGAAGTTATTTTATAATCCAATCCATTTCATATGCTCTCATTGATGGTGTCTTGTTCAAAAAGGACGTGAATGGAGTTCTAAGATGTGTCCTAAAAGATCAGATTGAGAAAGTGCTACATGAATTCCATGATGGAGAAGAGGGGGTAAATTTTCTCCATGAGTAACAGCTCTCAGGATCATGAAATGTGGTTACTATTGGCCTATGTTGTTCAATGAGTACTATACATTGATTAAAAAGTACAAGAAATGTGCATTCTTCGCAGGAAAGAAGAAACTAGTAGCATTATCCCTTCATCCAATCTCAGTTGATCAACCATTCATGTAGTGGGGCTTAGATTTCATCAGGGTCATCAATCTGAATTCAAGCCAAGGCCACAAGTGGATCCTAACAACAATCGACTATTTCACTAAGTGGACCAAAGCAGTAACACTCAAGGAGGCAAATGAGTCTAGCATACTAGAATTCTATGAAGGGATTGTAACTAGATTCGGAGTCCTGACTACTATCATATCATATAATGCTCTAGCATTTCTTGGTGTAAAGATCACTAAGTGGGATGTTAGGAATGAAATATATATGAGCACTTCATCTAATTATTACTCCCAGGGTAATGGGCAAGCATATTCCACCAACAAGAACTTGTTGAGAATTATAAGGACTCTTGATGAAAATCAGAGGACATGGCATACCAAGCTCAAATCATCCTTGTGGTTTGATAGTGTAAACACAAATATTACACATTAGAAAATATCTAGTTCGGTCTTATACTACTATTTATAAGGTTCTTAGGTGTACAAAGTAATAACTAATCCCACCTTTTTGGCCACCTTTTTCTTATCTTTTATTTATTCTTTCCCATCTATTTCCTGATACCTATCAACCCATATCATGACTTATCTAACATTTTATCCTAAAATTAGGGTGCCCCAACCTGTATTAGGGTGCCCCGAGATGCCCTGGTCCCATTCTGGGTGCCCCAATGTATGCACAACATCTTCTGCTTCTTTTTGGGTCACTTTTAGTTGTTGGTAATCCTTATCTTCTTCTCAACCAACCTTGTTAGGATTAATTGCAAAATTAAGTTTGAGATCCCTATAAATATAAAGTTATTTGACCATAATGAGGGTCCTAGGCCAATGCATCTTATCACTACTATCACTCTAGCTAGGGTTGTATCCATTGCATCACTTGCATCCACATAGTGCCATGCATTTAAGCTAGGATATCTACATCACCCACACTTCATAGGGGAGGGATTCCATTCTATTCCATGCATACATGCTACTTACATTTCTATAGCTACTATTGCTTGCTATTTCACAAAGTGTGACTGGCACGAGAGCACCTAGGGCACAATATGAACACACATCAAAACTACATTAGGGTCCATAATGTAGTGCAATGCACAGTGATAAGTCCACTAGCTTGGTGGTTGAGGTCAGTCCGACCCATTCATATGCATCTTCCATTTTTATATGGTTTTATACTTCTCCTTGCATTACGGGTCATTATCCAGTTCATCCAATGAATCCAGTACAACATACGAGAAATACTCGAAGATACTTAGCGACCATACCATATTCAGATTATGAGGATTTTCAGTGTTCCTATCACCCAAATTGTAGACCAAGGAACCCTAGGGCACCCTAGTACACTCTCAAGTGCATGTGTCATCTCAGACATTCCATATCTACCCTTTGCAGGGTCCCTAACGGTTCGTTTGCACTTCCAAATTTTATTTCCAAATCTGCAACACTATGTGACAGTATTTAGTTATTAGCTAAGTCTTTTCCTTACTCTTCTCTTACACATTAGGGTTTTATTTCATCTAGAATAGTTTATTTACATTTATTTCATATTATTTTAGTCCATTTACAACATTTTAGTCCTCCTAACTAGATTAACATTAATACCCTAGATACCCCCTTATTTTTGTTAATCATTTTGGTGAACCCATTGTTTCTTTATCACACCTTCTGAGGTGTAGTTTCCCCTTTTTCCATGGCTCACACTCATGAGGACTTTGCTGAATCTCACCTTAAAGCCATCAACAATTACCTTGTTGAATTCCCACATGATCTAGATGTACTCCTACATGTGGCTCGTGAAGTGGACACTAACTTGGCTGAGATCAACCCTTCTATAGCTTTGCCCACCCAACCTCTTGCCCCTACACTTCCACCCATTTCTATTGTTCTGGTTTTTGTTCCCACTCCAACTAATCACTTCACCCCTCCTTTGGTCTCACATCAGCAACAAACATCCTCTGCAAGCAATAAGGATTTAACCTCCTTATATCACAATCTCCAGGCTCAAATTTGTAAGCTGTAATAGGCCACCATATCTCAGTCTTTAGATTCTACCTTGTTGTTGCATACCCCATTTTCACCTCTTATTTCTACTTACACTCTTCCTCCTAACTTTGTCACCCCTAAATTGCCCATTTTTAATGAACACGATGACCCACAGGAGTATCTTTGTGCATTTCATGTTCTTTGTCTCAATTTTTTTGACAATCAACTACTTTTAGCCAAAAAAATTCCTTGTAGTCTTTATGACTACACCATGTGTTAGTTACATGATTTACCTATTCATTCCATCACTTCCTTAACCTATTTTTCCGATGCTTTTCTCAAACAATTATCCATCAACATCAGTTCTAAGATGACCTATGCTCAATTAGCGCAACTTAAACAGGGACCCAATGAGCACTTCGCTAATTATGTTTTGCGCTACAAAAATAATCTTTCCAAAATGACTAATGTCCTTTCCGATTCTAAGTTGCAAGATTTATTAATACAAAGCCTTTTTCCACCTCTTTATGAAAGTGTTCTCTTTTACACCTTTTCTTCTTTTGACCAACTGTTTCATACTCTTAAGCTTCGTGAATCTAAGATTCTCTCTATTTGAAAAATAAAGTATCAGGAACAACCTTCATCCTCCTCTCATTTTCCAAACAAGACACCATTTAAACCCTCTACGTCTAAGCATATCAACACTAGACTCATAGTCAACACTATTAAACCTTCTAAGGAGGCACCATCCTAACCACCTTGACGTACATTTACCAACCTCCCCATTCCTCAAAATTCCCCTCTTTTGAAGTCAAGTTTTGAAATTTTGAGTCTGTTCCTTGGAGTATTGGATCACGTCAAGCCTGGAATTGTTTGTAGTTTTCCCATTCATGGAGAACAATTTGAAATTTAGGGCATAATGGTGAAGTTTCTTTCCTTCTTTTTATTTTTCTTCCCACAGTCGGGAATGACAGGTGTATCTTCCCCGTTATTTTTTTCCCCAGAATCCATGGGTAGTACGTGGGCATCTCTAATTGGATGTGGTTTGGCCATGTTTCAAGCATCAGTGGAAGCCTCCATGCGTCCAAACGACACAACTCTAGGGGCAGGGTCCAAGGGACAGTCCTCAAATAAGCGCAGGCTTTCCGCGTGTCCCAGGTTCAAAATGAAGGTAAAACAAGCTCAAATCAGCTAAGTATGGAAGGTTCAGTGGATGGTGCCACGTGCCTCATCGGCAAAGCTTCAAGAGTCAAATCCGGGGGTAGTTCTCAAACTTGCGCTAGTCCTCCACATGTCCCAGGTCCAAAAAGAGAGAGAGTCGATTGTTAAAATTGACTAAGTATGGGTGGGTTGGCGGAAGTCTCCACGTGCCCTAACGACACAATTTTGGAAGTGAAATCAAAGGGTTAGTCTCCAAGTAGTGCCAACTTGCCACGTGGTTAAAGTCAATGGGGAGACAGAGTTGGCCGTTGAAAATTCCAAGACTGGTGGAAGGAGACACGCGTCAGCTTGACATAATTTCAAGAGGTGTTTCCAAAATGGAAACTCAAATGAGCGCCAGCCCTCCATGTGTCTAGGGGTCAACATAAGTCAAGTAGGAAATAGACCCGAATCAGCAAAGTATAAAGGAACCGTGGAGCTCTCCACATGTCAGCCTGGCATAACTTCAAAGGCAAAAAATGTAAAAGGCATCCGCAGGCCCACTCCAATCAATTCCTTCCATGTGGGTGGCCCAAATTTAAAGTTGTAGAAGCAAATTGAATGGCCCATGTTTTAACTGGTGAAATAATGTAATGGCCGTATATTTAAAAAACTGGTTTTTCTGCCATTAACGTTTCTTTTCAAATCAAGAATTTGAGAGGGCACAAATGATTGGAATAAGTTGTAATTGTTTCTTGCTTGCTCGAGGAAGTTGTAACCATCTCTTGCGAGCTATATCATGGGATTTCAAAGCCATTGTATGGGTTGGAATTTTGATATTCTAGAACTGTAATTTCTAATTGGAAGAAATCAATACAAAGGTTTTCCCCTTTTTCCTCTTGTTTCTCTTTCCTTTTTGCTCTGATCTGTGAATCATTTAATCCTTGCATGCTTAGAAACTTTGTGTTCTAGTTTATACAATCTCAAGAACTTTGAGTCTGTGGATTGTGCCCATTATAAACGTGAATGGTTCTACTCTATATCTCATTTTCTCAATACATATAAGGGTTTTCTCTGCCATCTCTTTTCCCTAAAAGTATTGTCTTCTTCTGCCTCCCTCCTCTCTTCAATGTCTTCTATCCTCATGTATTGATAACTTTCTAGGCATAAAACACATTTCAAGATATCAGGAAACCACCATTGAATGAAATATTGTATATTTGTACATAGGTTTTGCCCCTGCTTTCAATAAGGGAACCTCTCCCATTAAAGAGGAGGGACTTGCTTGTCCCCTGACTGTGGTTTCATTCCAAGTGCAAATCTGAAACCTAACAGTTTTTGGCAACTCCGCTGGGGATTTGTTCAACAAATTTCCTTTCCTAAAAGAACAACTAATTTGATCATTTCTTTGATCTGACAACTCTAAGATATACTCATGGTAGAAGGGCTCTTGGAATTGAAGATCCCCAATTTCAACTCTTGGATCAACAAGGTTTTCAACTTCCTCCAACAAGAAGAAATAGAAGAGCTCATTCCACAAGCACACCTCCTGTTGAAGATAGAGCTTTTGGTAGTAGCATTCCTCAAGCACAACTTAGCCCTAATCTCCGTGCCCTAATTCTTACTGGTGTCTCAGTTCCATTTCAAGAAATCTTTCCAAGGATGGTAGCACCTCAGGCCTTGGGGACAAAGAGTTGGGCCTCTAGCTCTTCCTCAACCATTGCATGAGTTACCTAGGGGTAACAGGAAGAATTTTCCCAAATTTAGAGGTGATGGAAAAGTACACCCTGATGAACACATTGCAGCCTTCATTGTTGCATGTGGGGTCCTTGGAGTTGAACATGAGGATGTCTCTGTTAGGTTGTTTGTGGAAACCTTGCAAGACAATGCTGCAGATTGGTTTTACCATCTTCCTGCTGGGACCATCATTGATTGGAATACTATGAGGACTGAATTTGAGCAGCATTTCAAACCTGCTAAAGAGGATGTGCATGCTTTGCTAGCTCATATTTCTCAAATCAAGAAGGAGCCACATGAGCCTATGAGAGAATTTGTGGCCAAGTTCAACAAGTTGGTTAACAAGATTCCACTAGATACTAGGCCTGTTGATCAGATTCAGAAGTGTTTCTTCTTGAATGCTCAATTTCTGGAAGTAAGCTATGCCCTGAGGAGAGAAAATCTTGCAACTTTGGATGTTGATCAGAGATTGGCTGTGTAGTGTGGAAGATGACTTGATCATGTCTGGCAAGCTGAAAAGGGAGTCTTTCAAATCCAAAGCATCTTCTTCTTCTCCTTCTCCTGGAGGTAATGCAGATCAGTTGGTGTAAAATCTGGCTAATGACCTCATTGCCATAAAAAATCAATTGGCTCAGCATGCTCCATATCAAGATGTTCCAAGGAAGAACTTTCAACCTAAGAACCACTTTCCCTCTTCTCAAACCAGGTTGGCTATTGAAGGTCCACCCCTCAAGGTGCCTATTAATGCTACTTGTGAGGTTCTTGAGCCTGATGATGAGGAAGAAAATGGGCTCTATGATGAACAAGAAGAGGAAGCTGATGAAGAACTGGAGGATCCTGGTGGTTCTCGAGTTCATTTCCTCACCACTGAGGGTGTGGATGATCAAGATGACTATGATGATGTAGTGGCTGAGATGAATAGTGAATCATATGTTGTTATGACCCAGGAGTAGACCAATAAAAAAGGAAAAAGTGGTGCAACCTACAAAAAGATCCAAGGAGTACCCCATCACCATCCCGGTGATTGCAAGAAGAGGAGCTCCTATTCCTACTACTTCCACCCAAAAGGTAAGCTCTGCTAGTCCTTCTTCCTCTACTTCTGCTTCTGAGAATTCTTGTCCAACAAATGATAAAGCTGATAGATCAAAAGCTCCTCCTACTCCTAATAGTGATTCCCCATCCACATCTGGATCTTTTGATATTATAGACCATCTTAAAAAGACCAAGATTCAGATTTCTGAGGCAGAGTTCTATCAAACCCATCCTAAAGCCTTTGCCAAAATGGTTAACTTTGTAAATTCTAAATCTAAAACCCCAACCCATTCTTCTAAAGGCATTTTTCCCACTCCTTCTTCTCTGCCTCAACCCAGCCTTGTGGCTGTAGTCACTTCACCCAATGAGAAGATCAAACCCTTCTATGTGACTCTCCTCATAGCTGGCCACAAGCTTAGCAATTGTGTCATTGATTCTGGTGCATCTGATAATGTAATGCCTGCAAAAGTGGCTCATGCTTTGGGTCTAACCCTAACCCACACTTATGGCTCTTGTTATTCCATGGAAAGTAGAGAAGTGCCTTTGGTTGGGAGAATCAAGGATGCACAAGTAGCTTTTGTTGCTTTACCAGAGAAGAAGGTCTTGGCTACCATCTTGGTTGTTGATATCCCTCCTTCCTATGGCATGTTGCTAAGTAGGAACTTTTGCAAAGATGTTGGAGGTGAAATCCAAATGGATTGGTCACATGCCTTGATCCCTATCAATGGGAAGATGAAGAAGTTGTTGCCTGAGAAACAAATAGAGTATATTGTGCAAAAGATAGATGATCCTAAAGCACAAATATTGTATGAAGACATTGGGCATGGGAACTACATGATCATGTCACAAGAGGAGACAAGTCTGCCAAAGGAAGTGTTTCTTGATCCTAATGGTGTGTGGACTTTGGAGTTTGATGGAAGTTGTTCTTCAGCTAGTTCTGGAGCTGGTGTAGTGCTTATTTCTCTTGGGGGTAAGGTTCATCCTTTCTCTTTCAAATTTCAGTTTGAAAATACCAACAATACTGCCGAGTATGAGGCCCTTATTCTTGGGTTGAGCATGGTGAAGGAAATGGGAGTGAAGAACCTTCTTGCTCATGGAGATGCCGAGCTAATTGTAAAACAAGTTAGAGACCTTTATCAGGTAAAGAGTAGAAGGTTGAAACACTATAGGAATCTGGTCTGGGATTCCATTGAATTCCTTGATGATTTTTCCATTGAAGTTATGCCAAGGGAAAGGAACACTAGGGCTGACTCTCTAGCTATTTCGGGGTCCTTGTTGATTCCTCACCCTGATTTCCCTCAGGAGAAATTCACCATTGAGCTGATCCATAGACCCAGTGTGCCTGAAAATGCAAATAATTGGCAAGTTTTCAATGATGACCAGCATTTGCTTTCTTTCTTGGAGCTCAGAGACAACTTTGATCAGCTGTACTTTGAAGGAAGTGACAATCTACCTAGAGAGTGTGTGTCATCAAATGAAGAGGGTGTCAAAGAAGAGATGGATCAAGATGGATGCATCAAACTGAAAGGAAACAAAATTCCTAAAGGGCTAGTGAGTTTGGAGGATCTTTTTGATAAACATGATAGATATATGAAGTCTAAAGTTTCCCAAGGAGCTCGACAATCTGCTGAGACTGAGAAAGTGAATATTGGGAGTCTTGATGATCCCAAAATGGTCAACATTGGAAAATGCTGCACTCAGGAAGAGAAAAAGAAGGTGGTGAATTTGTTGAAGAGGTATGTTGATGTTCTGGCTTACTCTTATGATGATCTTAAGGATTTTCAGCCTAAAGAAATGCAACATTTCATTCCTCTTAAGCCTAGGATCAAACCCTTCAAACAAAAGCAAAGGAAATATAATCCAAAGATAGCTGATACAATTTTCCAAGAAATACAAAAGCTTCTGAAGGCTAGGATCATCTTCCCCATCCACCATTCAACGTGGATTGCTAATATAGTGCCTGTCAGGAAGAAGAATGGTGAGATCTGGATCTATGTGGACTTCAGAAATCTAAATCAGGGTTCTTTGAAGGACAATTACCCTCTCCCCATGATGGACCAAGTATTGCAAGCTGTTACAGGCTCAGAGATGCTATCTATGTTAGATGGATTCTCGAGGTACAATCAAGTAGAGGTGAATATTGCAGATCAACATAAGACTGCCTTTACAACTCCTTGGGGCACCTTTGCATACAAGAGGATGCCATTTGGTCTCATCAATGTTGGTGCTACTTTCCAGAGGGCCATGGACTTGGCTTTTGGTAGTTTGAAAGGGAAATGCATTGTTGTGTATTTGGATGACTTGACAGTGTTTTCTAAAGCAAGAACAGATCACTTCCAACACCTTGAAACAATATTGCAGAAGTGTAGAGAGCATGGAATTTCTTTAAACCCTAAGAAGTCTATGTTTTGTGTCACAGAAGGAAAGTTGTTGGGACACATTGTTTCAAAGGAAGGGATCAAGATTGATCCAGAGAGAGTTCAGGCCATCCAACAAATTCCTCTTCCATCAAGTAAGAAAGGTATCCATTCTTTCTTTGGTAAGATCAATTTCCTAAGGAGATTCATCCCTGATTTTGTAGAAATTACTATGAGCATTGCTCACATGATGCAAGGGAAGAAAATTTTTGGTTGGTCCTCTGAAGGGAAGAAATCATTTGAGGACATTAAACAAGCTATTGCAAAGACTCCAATCTTGGCGTGCCCTGACTTTAGCAAAGATTTCATTATCTATTATTATGCCACTGAAAATACCCTAGCTGTTGTGTTAGCCCAGAAGAATGCTGAAGATCATGAGCTCCCAATTGCATTCATGAGTTATGTCTTGAAAAATCATGAGATGAAGTACACCATGATGGAGAAACATGCTTTTGTAGTTGTCAAAGCTGTCAAGAAGTTTAGGTTTTACATCCTTAATTCTCATTATGTGGTGTTGGTGCCTGATACAACAATCAAATCCATTCTTACTCAGCAAGAATTTGGAACCAAGAGAGGTAATTGGGTAGCAAAGGTGAAAGAGTATGATCTTGACATCAGGCCAACAAAGCTGGTTCAGGGTAAGGGCCTGTGTGAACTCATTGTTGAAGGAGCTGCCAAGGAATTGTCCAAAGATGGAGTTGATGTCCCTATTGTTCTGTTCCTCAGCTCATTAGATGTATGGTATGTTGACATTTCTCACTTTCTGACCTATGGAGAGTTTCCATCTCACTTGAGTGCCAAAGAGAAGAGAGCCATCAAACTGAGGTTTGCACAATATGTGCTATGGGAGAATGCTTTGTTCAAACGAGGCATAGATGGAAGGTTTTTGAAGTGTGTAGACAAGGAGCAACAAAAGAAGTTGTTCTCTGACTTTTCATGACTAGGCTTGTGGAGGTCATTTCTCCTCTACTGTAACAACTCATAAAATACTTCATGCTGGTTATTATTGGCCCACTCTATTCAGAGATGCATCAAAATGGGTTGGTAAATGTGAAGCATGCCAAACGTTTGTTGGAAGACCTAAGTTGGCTGCTTTGCCACTAAAGCCAGTAGTGATTGATGAGCCCTTTCAACAGTGGGGATTGGATTTCATTGGAACTCTTAACCCACCTTCCAGTGCTAGACATACCCATGTGTTGAATGCCATAGATTACTTCACCAAGTGGGTGGAAGCCATCCCAGTCAAGAGCACTACTTCTGAGGTAGTTTGTAACTTCATTAAGGAGAACATATTGATCAGGTTTGGGACCCCCAAACAAAATTGTGACTGACAATGCTTCTAAATTTTCTTCTGTTGAGATGATGGACTTCTACTATGGGTATGGGATCTCACTTTCTCATTCTTCAGATTACTACCCCCAAGGGAATGGATAGGTAGAATCAACAAACAAGAACTTGGTGAGCATAGTTAGAAAGCTTGTAAATGATTCTCAGAGGAATTGGCATAAGAAGCTATATGATGAACTTTGGGCTAATATAATTACACCTAAGAGAGCAATTAGAATGTCTCCTTTCCAAGTGGTTTATGGTGTGGAATCTCAACTTCCAGTCATGGTGGAATTTCCAACCTTGCATCTGATGAAAACCATTGAAATTCAAGTTTCAATATCTCTTTGGACAAGAGAATTTTGTACCTTCAGAAGATTGATGAGGACAGGTTGCAAGTGGTTGAAAGGATATCAGCTCATCATTTGAAAGTGAGGGATTTGTTTGATAAGAAAGCCAAACCAAGATTTTTCCAAGTGAGAGACATTGTGCTGCTTAGGGACAAAAGACATGAGCCACGAAGGAAGTCATGGTAATTTTGATTCTCTTTGGCTTGGTCCTTTTAGAATTACACATTTTATCTAGAGAGAACTATTTTTATTTGGATTACATGGATGGTTCTCCTCTCCCACTTCCTTACAATGGAAAGTATCTAAAGTTCTTCAAGTCCTAGGTGACTAGGTGGTCCTTCTGTATATTTTGTACAATGTTTTGGTTTTGGGTCATTCCTTTGTGTTTCGTTTTTTGTTCTTCCCTTTTGGTTTGGTTTGTTTCTATTTTCCCATCTTGTGTGTTTTTCATTGTATTGGTTTTGTTTTTGACTCCTTTTCCTAATGGCTAAGACACTGGTCCTCTTTCACTAGAGTTATTTGTAGTTCTTGATCTTGCCTTGTGTCTTTTTTCCAAGCCAAGTCATCCCTCAGAAAGAGCCTGCTATTGTCATCCTCAAAATTCCCCTCTTTTGAAGTCAAGTTTCAAAAATTTTGAGTCTGTACCTTGGAGTATTGGATCACGTCGAGCTTGGCATTGTTTGCAATTTTCCCATTCATGGAGAACAATTTGAAAGTCGGGTGTAATGGTGAAGTTTCTTCCCTTATTTTTATTTTTCTTCCCACAATCAAGAATGACAGGCATATCTTCCCCATTATATTTTACCCCAAAATCCATAGGTAATACATGGGATATCTCTAATTGGATGTAGTTTGGCCATGTTTCAAGCAGTCAGCGGAAGCCTCCATGCGTCCAAATGATGCACAACTCCAGGGGCAGGGTCTAAGGGACATTCCTCAAATAAGCGTACAGGCTTTCCGTGTGTCCTAGGTTCAAAATGAAGGTAAAATAAGATCAAATCGGCTAAGTATGGAAGGTTCAGTAGACAATGCAACGATGCCTCATCAGTGTAACTTCAAGAGTCAAAGCCGGGGATAGTTCTCAAACTTGTGCTAGTACTCCATGTGTCCCAAGTCCAAAAAGAGAGAGAGTTAATCGTTAAAATTGACTAAGTATGGGCAGGTTGGCGGAAGTCTCCACGTGACCTAATTGGTGTAATTTCGAAATTGAAATCAAAAGGTCAGTCTCCAAGTAGTGCCAACTAACCATGTGGTTAAAGTCAATGGGGAGACAAAGTTGGCCATTGAAAAGTCCAAGATCGGTGGAAGGAGACACGCATCAGCTTGGCGTAATTTCTGTTTGAGTAGGTATTTACCTTAGTTCATGTTCACCTAAGTACTTTATTTACCTTTATTGTATTTATCCTCACCCACTTATGTGTGTGGATATTTATTTTTATTTATTTAGATATTAGGGGTATATTATCTAGTTGTTAAGTATAGTTCTTTCCTTGATCTATGATATTGACTAGTTCTTTCCTAGATCTATGGTATTGACTAGATCCTTGATGTCCAGTCTCACTCCTAAATCTATGGTCTTGACTAGTTCTTTGATGAATAGTTCTTTCCATTTGATTTATGGATTGATCTACGACCTTGACTAGATCTTAGATTGTTATTTCATTTCCTATATAAGCAAGGCCCATTCTCATTGTATTTCATTGAGTTCCATAATAATATATGTATATTGCGGCTCATTTGTTTGCAAAGGTTTTCTGTAAAGTTATTTTGGCGAATTGCTTTCATCTTATTGATTGTGGTATTTGATTAGCATCTGAGTTCTTGGCTTGACACAATTTGGTTATCGTTCATTTTATGGTATTAGAGCATGAGATTACTATTGACATCCATTTGTAAGATTTATTTTACAAATAAATTCTTTATATATTCATATATTCAGGTTTTGCTTATATTTTGTTTCTACGTGCATTTTTATGTAAAATAGAGGCTTCCATTAGATCTGGAAGGTAGTACATAACCCTAATATTGACTGTAAACTCGACCATTTCTGGAGGTAGTCATTTTTTAGTTTTTTTGTTGCAGAGAAATGTTGACCTCAGGATCCGCGCCAACTAGGAAAGAAATTGTGGAAATAAATTTATGGGTTGTCTCGAGATTTGTGTCAGCCGGGAAGAAAAACCAGAAAATATTTTTCTAGGTTTAAAGCTTGTGATTCCTACTAGTAGGTGCTTAACTCCAGCCCCATTTCATTTTATTTGTGTGGTGAAGGAAAGCATTTTTTTCTATTTTAGTGGCAACTAAAATAAATAGTAGAGCATAATATTGAAAAACTTGTATCTTTTGATCGGTAACTTGATTTTGAGTGCCATTTTTTAGCAAAAGTGCTTGTTTTTTTTTCATGCTCTTTCCATTGGAAATATTTATTTTGAGAATCACACTATAATTATAAAGTTCCATATTGTAACACACACTCATTATAAAGTGCCAAAATCAAGGGGGGATCTTGTTGCATTGCTTGGGGGTATTTGTTGCATTGCTTGGTTCTTGCATTTATTTTGGTGATTTTTTGAGGATGGCATCTACTTATGCATTAGATCATGTTGAGCCATTAACAAAACATAATTACCACACATGGAAACAAGAATGGAAACAATAATTAAAAAAAGGATTATGGGCTTTAACTTCTTCAGAACAACTAGTGTTCACTAGAGAATATAAGAAATTTCAGTACCAGTGCAAATTTGATGAGTGTATGGGTTTGATAGGAACTTATGTAAGTGACAGTATTTTGTTTCATTTGGAAAAGTGTGACTCTCCTTTCAAAATATGGGAGAAATTGGAGGATTTATTTGGTAAGGTGGATCATATGAGAGCCATGCAACTTGAAATTGAGATCACCTCTCTTAATCCTATAGATTTTCCAACAATTATAGACTATCTTACCAAGTTCAAGAATTTGTTGACATAGTTGAAGGGGAGTGGAAGAGATAAGAAAGATGAAGAGTGTGTTTACTTGATTCTATCCAAGTTGAGAGGACCATTTCAAATTTTTTTTCTACCTTTTTCTCTAGCATGGATGCCTTAGGTGACACATTCAAAATGCCTAACTTAGAAACATTTTGTGAAAGAATTACTAGGGAAGAATCCAAATTGTCTCACCTTGAGTCTTCCACCTCTCAAAAGGCATTAGTTGCATCTAATCCTAAGGGCAAGGGAAAACCAAAGAGTAAAACCAAATCCACACCTTATCCATCTCAAAGTTCTCCTAAACCCAAAGAAAACAACTCAAAACCCAAGGAGTCTTCTAAATCCAAGAATAAGTCTAGCCTTTCATGATCTTTTTGTGGGGGTAGTGGTCATGAAGAACATAGGTGTTATAAGTGAATGCAAGCCTTAGAGGATGTAGTCAAGAAACACAAAATTTCTATCTCCACTCCACCTCCTTATAATCAACATGGAAAGGCACTTAATGTTGTTGGGAGATCTCAGTCACCACTTGCAGAAAGTTGGGTTATAGATTCTGGTGCTTCTCATCACATGAATTCTTCCAAGGAGTATTTTGTTTCTCTAGGTTTGAGTTCTACTTCCAAAATTGAGGTTGGAGATTCTTCCTTTCTTTATGTTGAGAGAAAAGGTGATATACAACTTGATGGTGGTAAATATCCAAGATGCACTATATGTTCCTAACATCACTACAAATTTTCTTTCTGTATATCAAATTTGTCATTCTGGTCAAGGGAAAATAGTGACTTTTACACCACATGGGGCAGAAGTAAGAAATTTTTTGGAGCCTTATTCACTTGTTGCTCAAGGTATTGTTTATCATAGTTCCAGACTATATCACTTTGAGGGTTTATGATGACACTTCTTCTATAGGGACAAGATTGGTTTCTCATGTAAATTCAGAGAGTAAGCTTTGGCATGAAAGATTTGGACATCTCAATTACAAATATTTGAAGGAGTTGAGCACTCATGGTATGGTAGATGGTCTTCCTAGAGTTTCTTGTCTTGAGGGATTTTGTCATGGATATGCTTTAGGGAAACAACACCAAGATCATTTTCCTAAGAATTTCTCTAAGAGAGCTTCTTCACCACTTGAGCTTGTGCATAGTGACTTGATTGTTTTTCCTACCTACTCCCGGATCTTTCAATGGAGATTAAGGAGCAAAGTATGCACTTACCTTTATTGATAATTTCTTGAGGTGTACTTGGAGTTTATTTTATCAAGTAAAAAAGTGATGTTTTTTCACACTTCAAAGTCTTCAAGGCTTTGGTTGAGAAACAATCTTCTAGTTGCATAAAGAACCCTTCGCACTGATAATGGGGGGAGTACTTCAACAATGAGTTTTCTGAATTTTTGGAAACTCAAGGCATTATTCACCAACATTATGTTCCTCATACTCCACAATAGAATGGCTTAGCAGAATGGAAGAATAGAACTTTGAAGGAAATGGCTAACTGTATGATGCATTCTAGAGATATACCTCCTATCTATTGGGCAGAAGCATTTAATTGTGCTAACTACATTCAGAATCACACACCACACAAAGCACTTGAAGCATTTGACTCCAGAGGAAGCTTGGTCCAATACTAAGCCAAATGTCTCATTTTTTCATGTATTTAGGAGCCATGCTTGGGCCTTTGTGCCAAAGAAGAAAAGGAAATCTTTGGATAAGAAGAGTAAACCCTTGATCTTTGTAGGGTATTGTGAGGACATGAGAGCTTATCAAATTTTAGATCCTGATACACATGATGTTATTTTTCAAACACATGTTCAGTTTGATGAGTGTTTCACTCCTCATGATTCTTCATCTTCTTCCATGCTTCCTTCTTCTTCTTCATCTCATCTTGAGGATCCTTTCTTTGAGGAGATTGATGAGGAGGTTATAGATGTCATTGAGGATCGTATTCCCACTGATGTTGTCACTATGCCTAAGTGGGCTCGTACTACAGTTTTTGAGGAAACACCTTTCATACAGGATCTTCCACCCACTAGGCATCATCACACACATTCTATTAGTTCTAGAACTTTTGTATCAGGTAGTTTTTGAGGATCCAAAGTCTTTTTCAAAGGCTCATGGGATACAGGAGTGGGATGATGTGATGGTAGCTGAGTATTCTTCTTTGATGAAGAATCATACTTGGGATTTGGTATCTCTTCCTAAAGGAAGAAATATGGTTAGGTGTAAGTGGGTATACCAAACCAAATACACAGCTGATGGGTCCATTGACAAGTATAAGGCTCGTCTTGTTGCAAAGGGTTTTTCACAAGTTGAAGGTATTGATTACTCTGAGACTTTTGCACCCATTTCCAAGATGGATTCTGTATACTTCTTGTACTTGCTCTTGCTGCATCACAGGGGTGGCCCGTATACCAGATGGACGTGAAGAGTTCCTTCTTACATGGAGATCTACAAGAGGAAATATACATGGAGCAGCTAGCTAGATTTGTTCAGGATTCTTCTCTTGTTTTTAGGCTCTGAAGGTCTCTCTACGGTCTCAAACAAGCCCCTTGGGCTTGGTATGAGAAGATGGATTCTTTTCTTCTATCTACTAGTTTTGTTCATTGTCACTCTAATCATACAGTGTATCTCTAGCATGTTGGTGAGGATATTGTGATACTTGTCTTGTATGTTGATGATCTGTTACTTACTGGCAGCTCTTTCCCACATTTCAGACTATTCAAAGGGATCTTTCTACATAGTTTGACATGACAGATCTTGGGCTATTGCATTATTTCCTTGGTTTGTAGATTTCTCAAATAGATTCAGGGATTCATTTGAGTCAGTAAAAGTACACCCATGATCTTCTTAGTGCACTTTGATATGGCCGATTGTAAGCCAAGTCCATCTCCTTTTCAATCTGAGTTACTCTTACTTCCACATGTACCACACCACTTTGTGATCCTATGTTGTATAGGCAGTTGGTTGGGAGTCTCATGTACTTGACCCATACTCACCCTGATATTTCATTTGTAGTAGGGCTTGTATCTCGGTTTGCACATTCTCCTCATAGTAGTCATTGGCAGGCTGCTAAAAGGATTTTGCGCTATTTACAGGGCACTTCCCACTTTGGCCTACACTACACTAGGGGTTCTACTCAGTTGGTTGGGTATACAGATTCAGATTGGGCAGGTTCTATTGATGACAGGTGTTCCACTTCTAGCTATCTTTTTATTCTTGGTTCTTCTCTAGTTGCTTGGGCATGTAAAAAGCAACAGGCTATTACACTTTCATCTTTAGAGGTAGAGTACATGGCAGCAGTTACAGTGAGTCAGCAGATTCTTTGGCTTTGACTAGTTATTGATAGAGTTTGGATTCCCACAGGATTCACTGACTGTACTTTGGTGTGACAACCAAAGTGCAATTCACATTTCTCGCAACCCATTTGAGCACCAGTGGACCAAGCATATTGAGATACACATCCACTTCATTCGTCAGCACATTTAGGATGGAGTTCTTTGCTTGGAGTACATTCCAACTCAGTAGTAGGTTGTAAACATCTTTACGAAGCCTTTTTCATCACCTCGCTACCTTGAGTTGTGTGGAATGCTTGGGGTTTCAGAATTTGTTCTTGGGGGTGTTTGTGAGAACATCTTCCTTCTTCTTCTTCTTTCTCTTTCCTTCTAGCAGGATTATTTCCTTCTTTTGGTTCAATATTTCTTCATGGATATATTGTACATGAGTACCTCATCAGGCCTAGTTGTCGGGACTCATACTGTGGACATGCCACTTCTATTTTTTCCCCTAACTTCACTTGAGGGGGGTGTTAGAGTAGGTATTTACCTTAGCTCATGTTCACCTAGGTAAATTATTTACCTTTATTGTATTTATCCTCACCCACTTATGTGTGTGGATATTTATTTTTATTTATTTAGATATTAGGAGATATTATCTAGTTGTTAGGTATAGTATCTAGTTGATCTATGGTATTGACTAGTTCTTTCCTAGATCTATGGTATTGAATAGATCCTTGATGTCTAGTTCTCTCATAAATATATGGACTTGATGACTAGTTCTTTCCATGATTTATGGCTTGATCTACGACCTTGATTGGTTCTTAGATTGTTATTCCTTGCCTATATAAGCAAGGCCCATTCTCATTGTATTTCATTGAGTTCCATAATAATATATGATATTGCTACTCATTTGTTTACAAAGGTTTTATGTAAAGTTATTCTGACGAATTGATTTCATCTTATTGATCGTGATGTTTGATTAGCATCTGTGTTCTTAACTTGGCACAATCTGGTTATTGATGTAGTCACTATGCCTAAGTGGGCTCACACTACAGTTTCTGAGGTAGCACCTTTCCATAGAGGATCTTCCACCCACTAGGCATCATTACACACATTCTATTGGTTCTGGAAGGGGTTTGTAAGTCAAGTAGTTTCTGAGGATCCACAGTCTTGTTCAAAAAGCTCATGGGATATAGGAGTGGGATAACTCAGATCCTGCCAAGCCAAGAACACATATGCTAATCAAAGGATCACAATCAATGTAAGATGAAAGAAATTCACCAGAATAAATTTACATAAACCTTTGCAAACAAATTTAGCAGCAATATCATATATTATTATGGAACCCAATGAAATACAATGAGAATGGACCTTACTTATATAGGCAAGGAATAACAATCTAAGAACCAATCAAGGTCGTATATCAAGCCATTAAATCATGGAAAAGAACTAGTCAAGTCCAATATATTTATGAGAGAACTAGACATCAAGGATCTATTCAAGGACCATAGATCTAGGAAAGAACATAGTCGATACCATAGAATTAAGGAAATAACCTTTATACCTGACAACTAGATAATATCTCCTAATATCTAAATAAATAAAAATAAATATCCACACACATAAGTGGGTGAGGATAAATACAATAAAGGTAAATAATGTACCCTAGGTGAACATGAGCTAAGGTAAATACCTAATCTAACAACCATATAGTAGGTCATTGGGATAGAGCTCTATAGATTCTTACCTGTGATTCAATCTCCTCACCTTAGAATACAATCTTAAATATCTCTCTCACCAGTCACCCATCCAACCTCCCGGTTAATGCCGAAAAATCCTCCACTCCATATTTCAATGTTGTTTTTTAACCTTGAAAATAAATCAACTTTAAGAAAATGGAATGTAATAAAATAAACCGACACTGCATAAAGAGTTGTATAACAGAGTTTGGAAATTTCCAACATCTTTGGGAACTATTAATTCATGAACCAACTTCATTCCCCTAAATGTTTCCACTGTAAGTACAAAGAAACTTACAATACTATAATGAAAGTTCTTGGTTTTTACCGCAAACTCTAATGCCAATCGGTTTGAAAAAACCTAGACTGGTCTTGGAAATTTACTCAATGTTCTAATCATCACTTTTCATCTTTACAACCTCCCGATGTAGACACTTCCCCTCAATGTTGCATGACCTCACCTAGTTCTCTACACAGACGCTAAGTCAGATCTAGTATCATCCATCTAGAGCTTAAAAATATGGTTCTCCTCACGTGGCCACCAAGTAATACAACACTTGGCTATACACCCAGCATATGAAGAATCAAATGCTCTAGTATATACTTTACCAATGTATTGATTAACATCCATCAAATTGAATTTCACTCATGAGGCTTCAATCTTGCACAAGAAGATCCTTAGGCATAAAAAATTCCTTTACAAATGATGAGGAGTTAAAAATTAATTAACTCTCAAAATAATAATGGCTAAAAAAATTAGGTCTTTAATGCCTTATTATTCTTATAAGGTTTCCTCTTATACCTCTCCTTTTACACTTAGCTTTCTACGAAGCTTTGTTGTGTGTTTGAGTGTGTTTGGCCTCGTCCACCTTTATCATGCTTAGGGGTCGAGCCCAAAAATATTGTTTATAGGCCTTATCAACCAATTCATAGCCAACCAACTCGGTTAGCTGAGTTGGTTAGGGTGTTTGCACAGCCTGCAAGAGGTTGGCAGGTTGAGTCTCCCACCCTATATTTGGCCACAATTTTTTTTCCAATGCATCAATTTTTCTACCACATTACTTATAGATACCCACCTACATATTTTTACCTACCATGTCATGATCTGGCCACTGGTTCAGTCCGCTTTCATGCTCCTCCCTTGCACACATATATCAGTTGTCACCCACGCTATCAGGCTGGAAAACACTTTTGGCATGGGCATTTTTCTGTTGGTTACGGGATACATAGTCCCATATTCATTGGGCTAGGATATTATATAGCCTTTTTCAAGGCTTAAACCACCCCCATTTAAGTCGTGGCTTCAACCACACCATTTTACTTACCCCATTTTTGGGCTTGCCGATTATTAGTGTGGATGGATAGTTACTCTTCCCAACTCACCATCTTGACCTCGCCACTAACTCACTCTTGACTTGCCCATGTAACTCGATCAACTTGGATTTTGTAGACACAAATATTACACATTAGACAATATTTAGCCTAGTCTTATACTACTATTTAGAATATTCTCAAGTGTACAAAGATACTAATTAATCCCACCACCTTTTTCTTATCTTTTGTTTAGTCTTTTCCCACGTATTTCTCGATACCTATCGGCCTATATCATGAATTCTCTGACATTCTTATCCATGAAATCAGGGAGCCCCAAGGCTATATTGGGGTGACCCTGAGGCTCCTTGGTCCCATTCCAGAGTTCCCCAGTCTATGTACAACCTCTTCTAATTCTCCTTTTTGGGTCACTTCTAGTTGTTGGTCATCCTTATCTTCTTCTTAGTCAACCTTGTTGGGATTAATTATGAAAGTAAGCTTAAGAGCCCTATAAATATAAAGTTATAAGACCATATTGAGGGTCCTAGGTCATTGCATCTTATCACTACTATCACTCCATCTAGGGTTGCATCCATTACATAACTTGCATCCACATAGTGTCATGCATTCACGCTAGGAGATCTTCATCAAACACACTTCATAGGAGGGTGGGATTCCATTCTATTCCATGCACACATGTTACTTCTACATCTTCTATAGCTAATATTTCTCACTACTTCACAAAGTGTGACTGACATGAGAGCACCTAGGGCACAACATGCCCACACTCACCAGAACTACATAAGGGTTTGTAATGTAGTGTGACACTCAGCGATAAGTTCACCAGTTTGGCAAATGATATTGGTTTGACCCCTTCTTCTTCTCGTGTAGGGCGTCATCCAGCTCATCCGATGAATCCAGTGTGATAAACAACGAGTATTTAGATACACTTAGCAACCGTGCTAAATTAGGGTTTTGAGCATTTCTATTGTTCCAAGCACCCATACTACAGACCAGGATGCATCGGGGTGCCCCAATTTAATCCCAGGTTCTTATGTCTTCTCAGACAACCCATATTTTTCCTTCGCAGGGCCCCTAAGTGTTCGTCTGCACTTCCAAGTTCCAATTCTAGAACTGCAACAACCTGCAACAATCTCATGTTATCAATTGAGTTTATTCCTCACTTTTCTCTTGCATATTAGGGTTTGATTTCACTTAGAATAGTTTATTTACATTTATTTCATATTGCTTTAGTTTATTTACAAGCATTTTAGTCCTCCTATTTGGATTAACACTAGAACCCTAAATACCCCATTTAGGGCATATTTTTGTTAATCATTTTGGTGAACCTAACTGCACTTTCTACCACCTTTTAGGGATTTTTCATTCCATCATCATGAATATCTTTATCACTAAATACCTGTTTACCCACCCTGATTTTCTTCATCAATTCCAAACCCTTTTCACTACTACCAATGTTTCTACTGACATGCATCTAGACTCCCTGTATGACACATTGGTTGAGTCCTTTTCTCAACATATAGCATTCTGGGACAATCATCCCATTGAAATTCACCCTTTTGACAATGACCCACCACTTTACATCATTTCTCGCATCTACAATGTTGGGGTCAAATGTACTCTTATCGATAATGGCTCTTAGCTTAATCTGTGCCCATGCCCTTCCTCCAAGCCATAGGTTTTTCTGCTTGTGACGTTAGCCCTTCTTCCATTTCACTTTGTGCTTATGATGGTTCTATTCATCCATGTATAATCCATGTTACTTTTGCTTTAACTCTAGGTACTGAAACTCTCCCCACAATTTTCTTTGTTATTGATTTTCCTGTCTCATATAATTACTTGTTAAGTAGACCATGGTTCCATTTCATGCAAGTTGTTCCCTCTACTTTCCACCATTGCGTCAAATTCTTACATGAGCGTGTTGAGTATACCATCTTTTGATATCATGATCCATTCTAATATTATGTCCACGAACCTCATACTAGTATCCATATTCCTCGCATTGACACCACCGATGAACCTCATCCTTTAGATGATCAACCACATTTATCACCACTTGAGGAAGCTATTTATTTACTAGATGAAATTCCCCCTCCATCACCCATTCCCATCACCATAGCTCCATATCAGCCACCCCCTCCCTCCATGAACATTATCTCCCCATCTCCACTAGTATCAGCCACACACCAACCCTTCACGTGTACTCTCTTTATCCATGAATCATTCTGAGACCATGTTGCATTTGATCCCACATGTGATGAAACCATTTGTTCTCCTACCGGTCTAGCTTGCCTTGGATTTTCCTTTGATGACCTTCAACCTTCTACTCACACCTCTCATATCTATTATGGTTTTGTCACCCTTACCATCACTTATGGTTTGCATGTCTTTGATCTCCTTGTTTATCGATCGTGTACCCCTTGTTTTTCACCACTCACATTAGGGGACTATTGGCTTACTTACATTAGAGGTACATTAGACCCTAGTCACATTGACATCTCATTCCCCATGCCCTTTGGCCACATTTTCATTTGCAATAGTTATTTTCTTGGCCATTCACCTAACCTCACTCGATGGTATGCACATGATTTTCCACATTTACTGACAAGGAATACTCTATAGGTATGTATCATTTGTCTCTCACTTGCTCATTACGTGATCAACCTCATACTATAGCCTGCTAAGTTACTAATTCTGATCCATTTGACTTTGACCCAGAGGATGACGATCTCCTTGATGAGTTCACATAGCCTCTTCTCACATTACTATTGGGGGGCATATCACATCACATACTCCTCCCCCCCTCCTCTCCCACTTTCACATTAATACCTCTCACACCCATACATTTTTCCTTTCCTCGCATATCAACATTTTCATCATATGTTATCACACCCTCATTACCCGATGATGCACCCTAGGGCTTCAGTTCACACTGGATTGTTGAGGGATCACCATCACACTGAACTTCACACACTACACTACTAGACCTATATGTATACATATTACATAATCCTATACATACCTCATCTACTATTCATCCCTACCTCATCTATCTCATACACGCTACACTAGTCATCATCATATATGAGTCTAGTTTTTGTCATTCATACATCCTACCTATTCTACATCCTATCATAGATTTCCTTATGCTCGGGTCTAGTTTTACCTATTACAATTACATATTATATTCCTATCTACACACTTATTATATTACACCTTCCATATGCACATTGCCTTGATACAACCTACCTATTCTACATCCTACACTGTATTTCCTTATACTTGGGTCTAGTTTTATCTATCATCATTACACAATCTACTTCTACCCATGCATTTATTACACAAAATTCAGTCCACATAACTTGGTGGTTTGCACTACGTTGTCTTCTATGCGTTGCACCCACCACCCTGTGATGCACTCTAGTTTCTCGGTCCATACTCGATTTCTGAGGTTTTACCAATCAAATGGACCTTACCTACATGTGACATATCATCATGCCCCATTCATCAGATTAGTGACCAACGCTCTAGGCTATATCATCACCCACATTCGTCATCATATCATGTAGTGGCATACACCTTCGATTAAATTACAACTCCCTTCACCTATTCTGTATTATCCTTTTACATCAAAATCATCACCTATTTTATCATCCTCTTCTAAGTCATTCAATTACATTATCACTTATCCTACTCATAGCTTAGTGGTATACACTTTAGGCTACATCACCATCACATTCTTACTCCTCACGTAGTGGTCCATGCATAGTGTTAAATCACCACCTTCCGTTATCCACCGCCTACTCATCTACGCTTCATATGACTTCATCACCTATCTCATAGTGACATATGTTATAGGCTAAATCCTCACCCTCTTCTTTCATCGTGTAGTGATAAATCATCACTCCTTCATTCAACACATCATGGTATATGCTTATGCTATAGGGTCCATACACACCTTTCTATATGACACATTCCCATCCATTCCTTCTATAGTGATATAATCTTAAGGATAAATAATCAATCTTTTGATCAACAAATTTGTGATATATGCTTTGGCTATAGAGTTCACGCACATCTTCTCCCCATGTCGCATTTCATCACCACTATACATACATACTCAATGTGTTAGATATAACCAACACTACTTAACTATTTCCCAATGACACCCTCTCGTTTAAAGTTCATTCTTCACTACTGAGGGGGAAAAAAATGAACCTCACTGCATACACTTCCATACAATTGGGGGGCATGTTGCTCCTATCATTCTGTCTTGCATTTCACTTCATCCATCCACAACATACTGCATTGTCTTGGCAGCATTTACTCTTTCTTACTGGTGTTTTGCAATCTTATTCTATTACACATGTTAGCTTTCTTTCTTATATGTCATTACCATAAAAACATGCACGTTTCTACCTTTTTTTAGTGTGATCGTAGATACAAGACATTTACACGCGGCTTGGATGCTCACCTTCTACCCTTATCATACTAGTTGTTGGGGACATCCACATTCGTCTCATATAATTGTTATTGTTTCTTTTTTTACTGTGGCATATTTTACTACTTTCTTCTACATAATTTGATATGACGATTTTCACAATAACATGCTAACAGGTGTTCCATGTGCAGCACTTGTTTTGTAGGACTACATGTTTCCTTGACTACATGTTTGTGTAGACACCAAATTGGGTCACACTCCCCCTTTTACCCACTTGTATATTAATTTAATTACCCACTACCACAATATTCATTATTTAATTACCTTAATTAAACTAATTTCCACCTCACCTGAACACCTCACCCCAGCACATCACCGAGACACTTCATCATAAACTATTCTTAGCATGTTTCCTTTTTACTAGGACTTAATATCCACTTGCCATAGCTAACTAAGACTTAGTCCTACCTACCTTAATTAACTAAAACATAGTTCAACCCTAAAATCACATGCCTATTCTCCCTCTAACCACATTACCGCTTATCTAAGCACAACATTCCAATTTGATGTGGGATAATGAACAGAACTGGCCAAAAAGATTGACAAGATCTGTCATTTTTAGTAAAGCTAGGATTTCTTGCCTTTAACCAACGCCAATCAACCTGAAACCAACGTCGGTCACCCTGAACCGTCACCAGTTACCATATATTCATTTTGGTAACCTTGTTTGAGATGTTGGAATAATTTTTTGGAGTTTTGGAGAAGATAGATCTACATACAAGCACACACCAAAGCACTCCTGCACATCCAAACATCCTGAACCAACAACCAAGCACTAATATGAAAGGAAAGCATTCACGATAACATTCCGGGAAGAATATTTGTGGCAGTGACCACCAGTTCCACGGATCAACCATCACCTCCATCCAACCACTAGGTATGTAAACACCACTCAGTACATTTAAATCTATATCTTTCCATACTTAGTGAGGTCAGTTTCTTCATCTCTATTTAAGATTCCTAATCTCCTTTGCATCCCATTACCTCTCACCTTCCTATCAATCCCTTTACCTAACCACTTAAAACTTCCTAGCCTCCCATACCTAACTCCAGACATCTCTGACTATTCCCAACACTGTCATCTACATCACCATTATCTTTCCATTCTCTAGGAAATCCCAGATAATCATCAAAACCCAACTTCAATAAGTTTCTATCAGCCCGACCCTATCGACACTAGCTTAACCCAAACTGTTTTCAGTCTCCTCTCAACATGCATTGGTCATACCAGACTGACATTAGTCTCTGTGTCTGATAAATCTTCCAATAACAACAACCTCATACCTTTAACCCAAATAACCCAAATCACCTAAAAGCTTGACCATGACCATCCTAACCACCTTATCTACCTGTCTGACTTCTAGATCTTATCATAACCTAGCCTGTTAGATTAGATTGGTTTATTATACTTGAATGAGACAACTAAATCATATAAACTAGAATAGGACATTATTGGTTTACATCATTTCTTGCATTAAGTTGTTTTAAACAGTGGATTGAGAGCCATCTAGGAAGTATCACACTTCTCAGATCTAGCATATGTTAGGCAGTCCACTGACATATATTGTTTAATATTCCTTTTGTGGTCTTGTTTGTATTTGCAAGTAGTTCCTCTAGCAAAAAGGAATTTTTTACAATCAGCATTGGATTGGGAAATCAGAATGTGCACACTCTACCTTCCACCTCCATTCACATGTATTCCTCCTCACCCTTACCTTATCTGTTTTGCCACCTTTTGGCCTCCTTTTTCTTATCTTTTATTTCATCTTTCCCAAGTATTTCCTGATACCTATCAGCCCATTTCATGACCGTTCTGAGTTTCTAGCCCTAAATTAGGGTGCCCTAGGTTGTACTGGGGTACCTCGGTCTATGCACAACCTCTTTCACTCCTTTTTGGGTCATTTCTAGTTGTTGGCCATCCTTATCTTCTTCTTAGTCAGCCTTTTCAGGATTGATTACAAAATTAAACTTGAGAGCCCTATAAATATAAAGCTATAAGACCATAATAAGGGTCTTAGGTTATTACACCCTATCACCACTATCACTCCATATAGGGATGCATCTATTACATCACTTACATCCACATAGCACCATACATTCAATCTAAGAAGTCTACATCACACACATTCTTAGAGGATGAGAGATTTTATTAATTTTATTCTACTATATACATCTTCTATAGCTACCATAGCTCGCAATTTCACAAAGTGAAACTGACACGAGAGCACCTAGGCCATGACATACACACACTTACCAGAACTATATGAGGGTCTGTAATGTAGTGCATCACTCAGTGATAATTCCATCAGTTTGGAAAATGAGGTTAGTCTGACCCCTTCTTCTTCTTCTTGTGCAGGGTGTCATCCAGTTCATCCAGCGAATCAAGTGTGACAAACAAAGAGTATTCAGAGACCGTGCCAAATTAGGTTTTTGATCATTTACATTATCCTGAGCGTCCAAATTGTAGACTAGGGCACCTCGAGGCACCCTAGTACACTCCTAGGTGCCTATGTCATCTTAGACAACCCAAATATGCCCTTCACAGGGCCCTTGAGTGTTCTTTTGCACTACCGAGTTCTAGTTCCAAAATTGCGATAACCTGTGATAGTCTCATGTTATCAGTTGAGTCTATTCCTCACTTTTCTCTTGCATATTAGGGTTTTATTTAACTTAGAATAGTTTATTTACATTTACTTCATATTGCTTTAGTTCATTTACAAGCATTTTAGTCCTCCTATTTAGATTAACACTAGAACCATAAATACCCCATTTAGGATTTATTTTTGTTAATTAGTTACCCGATGATGCACCTTAGTGCTTTGGTTTACACTGGAATGTTGAGGGATTACCATTACACTGAACCCCACTCACTACACTATAAGCCTTACACACTTACATTATCTCACCATAGTCTGCATCCTACATTATCTTTTACATTTATCATCTCATTGTTTATCTCACCCACGCTACGCTAGTCATCATTATGTATGAGTCTAGTTTTATATTTCATACTTACATTTATATGTTTATGCTAGGTCACATTATCTATGGATCTAGCTTTACATCTCATCACTACATATTATACCTACACCTATTATCGTATCTTCCACACTACATATACATACTACACACCCACATTGCATTCATACACCTTACCTACCATACATACTACACTAGATTATATTACACATCAGTCTAGTTCCACCTATCATAGTTCCCCCTACCATTTCTATACAGTATTATCATTTCATTCATACACCTTACCTATTCTACATCCTGCACTATATTTCCTTATACTTGGGTCTAGTTTTACCTATCATCATTACATATCCTATTTCTACCTACACATTTATTACATTACATTCCATACTCATTGCACATTCTACATTACATTTCCTACACCATACATTCACATACCTTGGTCATTTACACTACGTTGTTTTCTATGTGTTGCACTCACCACCTTATGATGAACTCTAGTTCTTCGGTTCATAATCGACTGCCAAGGCTTCACCAATCAAATGGACCTTACCTACATGCATCATATCATCATACCACATTCCTCAGACTATTGACTAACGATCTAGCCTATATCATCACCCACACACATCATCACATATTATAGTGGTATACACCTTAGGTTAAATCACCACTCTTTTTCATCACTTCTACATCATCCTATTACATTTTATCATCTATTATTCTCTCCTCCTCTTACATTTTCTCAATTCCAAATTATTTCATTACATTACCACACCTTCCATCATCCTATAGTGGTATACAACCTTAGGTTAAATCACCACTCCCTTCATCCATTCTACATTATCCTCTTACATCCGATCATCACCTATTCTATTATCCTAATTCTACATCATTCTATTACCTCATCATTTATCCTACTCATCACTTAGTGGTATATGCTTTAGGAAAAATCACCACACCTATTCTATCATTTTTTCATGGTATACACCCTTAGGTTACATCACTACCTTCCATTCCATTCATCTTAAGTGATATACTCTTAGGGCTAAATCATCACTCATTTATTCAACCAAGTCGTGGTATAAACTTAGACTATAGGGGTCCACGTGCATCTTTACATATGTCTCATTCACATCCACTCATTCCATAGTGATATACGCTTAGGGATAAATCATCACTCATTTATTCAACCAAGTCATGGTATACACTTAGGCTATAGGGTCCACGCACATCTTTCCATATGTTGCATTCCCATACACTCATTTTATAGTGATATATGCTTAGGGATAAAGCATCACTCCTTTGATAAATAAATTCGTGACATACGCTTTGGCTATAGGGTTCATGTACATCTTCTCCCCATGTCGCATTTCATAACCACTATACATTTATACTCATCGTAGCACGTTAGATATAACCAACACTACTCAATTATTTCCCAATGACGCATTCTCATTTATAGTTCATTCTCAACTGCTGAAGGGGGACAAAAAATGAACCTCACTGCATACACATTCAATCCACTCAAGGGGAACATTGCTTCTATCATTCCATTTTGCATTCCATTCAATCTGTCCACATCATACTACATTGTCTTGGTAGCATTTACTCTTGATTACTAGTGTTTTGCATGCTCATTTTGCTACATATGTTAGATTGCTTTCTTATATGTCATTATCATACACACATATGTGTTCATGCCTTTGTCTATTGTGATCACAGATACAGGACTCTACATGCGGCATAGATGTTCACCTTCTACCCTTCCTATACCAGTCGCTAGAGGCACCCAAATTCATCCTATCCAGGTGTTATTGTTTCATTTTTTACTTAACATCTTATACTACTTGTTCATACACGCTTTAACAAACTGGTTTATCACTCTAACATGCTAACGGGTGTTCCATATGCAACACTTGTTTTGCAGGCTTACATGTTTCCATGACTACCACTTTGGTTCTACTTGTCTACTTTATGTTCTATTGTATGTGGGCTTTTCCCTTTGCTTGTGTACACACTTTTCTGTTATTTGTGGACATGGTGGCCTTTTGTGTCTTATGACATCATGAGTTATGTCCCATGTTTTAAAACTTGGTTTGTGCGGTCTACTTTTTTTCTTGCATGTTTACACTACTTTGTTTGGTAGTTTCTAGATTTTCTGTGTATTTTACACTTGTCTAATTTTGCATGCATGTGTTTGGACTAACACTTGTATTGGCTAGCCATCCCCTTTTGTGCATGTCATGGTATCTACCAAGTTTTTCCATTTCCTCCTATAGGGAATATTTCTACTATTCAGAGTGTGGTTGGTCCTCTTTTGGGGCTGCATTCTCCTTCCAAGGTCATCGCATGAGCCCTCAAAGAGGGGGGCATCATTGAGGGTTTCTACTAATGCAGTGTATCTACATCAGTTCACACATAGTGAGTGAGTTCAAACCAGTGTATAAACTCCATACACAATGGCCTTAATAGGACATGGTGTCCTTTGGCAATTCTACAGAGTGGTTACAGGATCAGGGGTTACAGTGAGTGTACCTCTCTTCACTTCTTCATTCAGTGGTGTCGGATCGCCCAAAAAACTAGGACAGTACAGAGATCTCTTCCAACATTTCAGTAGAAGCGGTTAAATGTTGGAGGATACAACATGCTTCCTCCCTATACTTTTTCATCCAAGGTGGTGTGAGATTTCCCAAAAAACTCACAATAGTAAAGGATATCCTTCTACACCATTTTTCTAGACATGGATCAGGTGCACATGTTCAATTTTTCTATTTACACTTTCTATTCCAATGTATTTTACATTTACATATTTTACACAACATTTTTACATACATAATTATTTGACTACTTGATCATTTTCTCCTTGCAGGTCTGTCATATGAGAAACAAACACTCAAATTGGGGAGCAACAACTACAACAATAGTGACAACGACAATGAAAACACACCCGCGGTGGTAATTTCCATACTAACCATACAGGTGCACTACTCACAACAGCAACTACACATGTGTTCCACCCTAGGTTCACTCTCATCACTTTTTATACACATTTTCATCTTTAGAATATATGCTCCCACACAATTTCTCTTTTTTTCATTCCATGCTTGAGTCTAGTCCATCAACATGTCTTCTTCTACACTGTACATGATTACCAAGTATGCATCTCTATCTACTTTATGTTACTGAGATTTCCGCACACTAACATAAAGTGGGGGAAAATGTAGACACAAATATTGCACATTAGACAATATTTAGCCTAGTCTTATACTACTATTTAAAAGGTTCTCAAGTGTACAAAGTGCTAATTAATCCCACCTTTTTGGCCTCCTTTTTCTTATTTTTTATTTATTCTTTCCGACATATTTCCTGATACCTATCAGCCCATATCATGACTTCTCCGACATTCTAGCCTAAAATCAAGGCACCCCAGCCTATATTGGGGCACCCAGAGGCATCCTGGTCCAATTCCGGGTGGCCTGGTTTATGCACAACCTCTTCCACTTCTTTTTGGGTCACTTATAATTGTTGGTCATCCTTAGCTTCTTCTCAGTCGACCTTGTTGGGATTAATTACTAAATTAAGCTTGAGATCCCTATAAATATAAAGTTATAAGACCATAATGAGGGTCCTAGGTCATTGCATCTTATCACTACTATCACTCTAGCTAGGGATACATCCATTGCATCACTTACATCCACATAGAACTCCATGCATTCAAGCTAGGATATTTGCATCACACACACTTCATAGGGGGAGGTATTTCATTTTATTCCACATACACATGCTACTTACATTTCTATAGTTACTATTCCTCGTTTCTTCACAAAGTGCGACTGACATGAGAAAACCTAGGGCACAACATGCACACACACACACACCAGAACTACATCAGGGTTCGTAATGTAATGCAAATCTCAGTGATAAGATCACTAGCTTTGCAGTTGAGGTCAGTTTGACCCATTCATATGTATCTTCCATTTTCTAGGGTTTGATACTTCTCCTTGCATTAGAGGTCATTCTCTAGTTCATCCAATGAATCCAGCACAACAGACAGGAAACACTCAAAGATACTTAGTGACCATACAAGATTCACATTTTAAGGATTTACAGTGTTCCTAGCACCTAGATTGCAGACCAGGGCACCCCGGGGCACCCTAGTATACTCCCACACACCTATATAATCTCAAATAGTCCAGATCTTCCCTTTGCAGGGTCCCTAAGGGTTGGTCTACACTTCCTAATTTTATTTCCATATATGTGACATTGTGTGACAATATTTTGTTATAAGCTGAGTCTTTTTCAGATTATTACAGGATACTTCATGTTCAAATGTTAGAATTGACAAGGGACTGAGAGGGGGGTGAAACAGTTCTTTAATGATTCTTTTCACTTTTCTATTTCAAAACATTAAGCATATAATTTTATACATTAATACTACATCAGATAAAACTCATCAAGAGATGGATATATACCAAGAACACAAGAAACATTCTTTATTGGAATACAAGTCAGATTACAAATCATCAAATCAAATTACAGTCAACAAATATATCACCAATTTTGCTTCATTCACATCCTCCTCATGAAACTCCAACCAACTACAAACCTATAAGAGACTTCCAAGGGTTTTGGTCTATGCCCAAGTGGTTTTTGTTTTGTAGAAATTTTTTCTTAAAATGAAGAGAAAGGGTTTTTTACCAAAAAATCATCTCACAAATGAGCTTACATGAATAGATATACCTCTTTGGTAGGTCATGACCTTCCACTTGCCATGACTCTTCAAATCACTCATTCTTTTGTCTTCAAGCTCTTCAAAATTTTCCACAAGTATATCATATTTGTATTCACATGGTACATGGTCCCACAAAATAAAATAATTTTCTTGTATGATTGGAAATGCACCACATTAGCCAAGATGCTTATTTAGGCTCATAGGTGTGCCTAAATCAGCTTATACAAAAATAGTCATGAAAAACCATCTAACTAGACCACTTCCACGTATCATCATGACCCAATTAAGATATAAAAATTAATAATATGATGTCTTATTTCATTAAAATTTACCAAAAATATCCAACTCAATGTTTAACTCATCAAGAAACAACATTTTGTGAGACTTGTCTGGCTGATTTCAGCATCTCTCAATTTTATCTTCAAGAATTAAGTTGATACATACCTCAAATATCTTCATCATGAGGCAAGTAACCTATCAATGGAAATATAATGAATTATAATATCTCTTCCACCTATCATACTACTAAAATTCATGGCATAAGGCTTCCAAAAACTGAGATCTTTGCAATGGGTGTGGCTGGTCCTGAAAATATAAAAACTAGTCTTCCATACAATGTGGTCAAAAAAACTCCAAAGAAATTATCAGAGCTCTCTAATACCTCCAAAACTTCAATTTTATATGTACAAAACATTTTCAGGAATTTATAACCATATTTCAAATGGAGAGAGTCTCATCTTCATATCCATTCAGACATGTTTCTCAAATAGGCCTAAAGGAGAAATTTTGGCTCAATCACCTTTTAGCAAGAAAACGACTTATCAAAACTAACCAAAAAATTTACACACATCATCTAACACATGAAAATATGGATCAAGGTAAGAAACAACATCAATTCAAATAAATTCAACATGGTTACCCTCATTCTTCTTCACTACCTTCTCAAAACAAGTTTCTTTTGTCAGTATGCCCAAATATGCAACCATTACTCAAATTTTCTCCAAAATAGTAACCCAAGGGACTTTATTAATAACACATTACCAACATCATCCACCTAAAATTTTAGCATTTTTTCCTTTGCAAGATTTGTTTGTGCACTAAAATCTTCATAAAATACCTATTTTTCAGCGGGGCCCACGATGCGTCATGAACTAAAAATAAAATGTAAATATGATCTAAGTAGTTTTTATTCATTTTAAAATAGGTTTCAAATCAAAACCATTGAGTTAAGAGACCTATCCAACTCAATTTTCCAAAACTTGTCCAGACTGGGGTTTGGAGGGCTACAAACATGCTCACAAAAATGGATAGAACTTCTAAAATACTCAGCCAACCGCCAAAATAATTTTTTTCACAATAAATTTATCCAAATTCAATACATTTTTTCATCTTATTACCTATATCCTAAGGATGCTCCACAATTTCACTTGACTACTAAGAAGTTTGGTGCTCAATTTGCATACTTTAAAAAACCTGGTTTTGGAAATACTTGCATACCTTGCAATATATTCATCCTCAGCTTCTAAAAATTTTCTCACACCTTAGGGACACATTCCTATAACACCCTCAAAGTGATATTTTTCTCTGTTTCATCATGATTCTTTCCATCCCAACTCATTTAGGTGCCCTTTGGTCTCTGATTCCCAGCTGTTGTATTATTTTTGACCTATAGAAGCACCTAAAATACTTCAATAAATACATGTGAGGCCTTGTAAACATTTTATGGAATCATTCCATGCTCACACCTATGTTTGGATTGCATCATCACACATTGGGTCAACATTTCACACCTTGTTTGTTTGTGGATTGGCTTAAGAAAACTCAATACTGACATGTTTCAATCTCATTCACCTAGTTTTTATCTTGTTTCTCTTTTTGCACCTCCTGTTCCACCTTATGATGATCCAGAATTTCTTTCCTTGCTTTGGTTTTTAGTGAATTCACACATTTTCTTGATTTACACCATATATTTACATTAGGCCAAAGCCTAGAATGACTTGACTTGACCCAGACATTACATGATAGAACCATTTGGGCATGTTACTGACACATTGACACACCTCACTTACCTCATGGATTTTTTTTTTACCTTCATACCACCTTTGAGAGACTCAAGCGACACAATTAGCACCTTTGGAGACCCCTAGATCACCTAGCCAACATACCTAGATCACCAAGACCACTTGACATCAATGACAACACAAGTGACGCATACTTCCAACAAAATCCCCCTTTTTCATTGATGGCAACCTTCCTAGAAACATTGATGGCACCTATGAATCACTTGGATGACCTAATTTGGATGTTTCTTGACACACTTCTCCTCCTTTGACATTTATGACAAAGGTTATGCATAGACTGTATATGGAAACATATGACTCATAATGACAACCAAGCTCAATTGGATAAGAAGAGGACAACTTGCATGGACATAGCTCCCCCTAGACATGTGTTTCCATCTTCTCTAACACCAAAAACAATTAGCAATCTGATATGAACTTCAATTTAGCTCCCCCTAAGATGATACACTCCTTATCCTCATTCATACTAGATTTGACATTCTTCAAGTGACTACACAGATTCTACATGCAATAAAATCATTTACCTTAGATATCAAACATACCATATTCAACAATGAAGTTCAATTCTTGAAGATGACCAAAACTTATACTATGACTATTTAAAAAACTTTCCACTATCATACACATAATACAGTCATCCACATCAATTCATCCAAAACTAAGATAAAAAAAACATGAATGTACTTTGTTTTATCCATTTGAAGCTTATCGTGTCCTTAAGACAAAGAAAACAATATTTGACAATTGATTTAATGTTTTGTGCAAGACAAAGAGGCCAACGTTTCTTGGAAGATTCACCATTTTCATATGCTCTTCTGAGAATTATTTGTAATCATAGCTCAGCATTTTAACACTCGTACTATTAAACACTTGTAGCTCATCATTCTCTTCCTACAATGTTATTTCATATTGATTAATACTTTGTCCATAGATTTCTTCAAGAACCATAACCAAACATCTACAACCTTTGTCATTATGTAGATCACAAACTTGCACAACCTTGAGTTACTTTTTAACACATAAGGAATGAACATGTTCTAGGTCATTGTACTATTTGTAAGGACTATGAAAGTATACAATGCATCCTTGTAGATTCTTCCAAACACCTCTTGAACAACACATACTCAAAGATTAGGAACATTGATTCTTTGACATGCCTAAATGAAGGTTGTAATAACCACTTTGAGTAACTTATACTAAGTTGATAGGTTGACTTCCATGGGGCTAGAGGCTTCATTCATGACCTAAGAAACTTACTCAAGGTGTGTGAATTAACAAAAATAAAAATCTATATGGGGTATTTAGGGTTCTAGTGTTAATCTAAATAGGACTAAAATGCGGTGTAAATGAACTAAAGCAATATGAAATAAATGTAAATAAACTATTATAATTGAAACCAAACCCTAATATGTAAGATAAGAGTAAGGAATAGACTCAACTGATAACATGAGACTGTCACAAGTTATCGCAGTTCTGGAATTTGGACTCGACAGTGTAGATGAACACTTAGGGGCCTTGTGAAGGGCAGATCCAAACTATATGAAGTGAAATAGGTGCCTAGGAATGTACTAGGCACCTTGGTCTATAGTCTGGGTGCTCAGAACAGTGTAAATGCTAACCCTAATTTTTCACGATCACTAAGTGTCTCTGAATACTTTGTCTGTCACACTAGATTCACTAGATGAACTGGATGACGCCCTACACAAGAAGAAGAAGAAGGGGTCATACTGACCTGAGCCACCAAACTATTGAACTTATCATTGAGTATTACACTACATTACAGACCCTGATGTAGTTCTGGTGAGTGTGTGTATGTCATGACTTAAGTGTTCTCGTGCCAGTTTCACTTTGTGAAATAGCGAGCTATGGTAAGCTATAGAAGATCTAGATAGTATAATAGAATGAATAGAATCCCTCCTCTAAGAATGTGTGTGATGCACACTTCCTAGCTTGAATGTATGGTGCTATGTGGATGCAAGTGATGTAATAGATGCAACCCTAGATGGAGTAATAGTAGTGATACGATGTCATGACCTAGGACCCTCATTATGGTCTTATAGGCTTTATATTTATAGGGTTCTCAAGTTTAGTTTTGTAATTAATCCTGAAAAGGTTGACTGAGAAGAAGCTAACGATGACCAACAACTAGAAGTGACTGAAAAAAGAGAGAAAGAGGTTGTACATAGACTGAGGTGCCCTAGGTGGGACCAAGGCCTAGGGCACCCTGATTTAGTGCTAGAAACTCAGAACGGTCATAAAATGGGCTAATAGGTTTCGGTAAATATGCAAGAAAAATGAAATAAAAGATAAGAAAAAGGTGGCCAAAAGGTGGGATTAATTAGTACTTTGTACACTTGAGAACCTTCTAAATAGTAGTATAAGATTGGGATAAATATTGTCTAATGTGCAATATTTGTGTCTACATTTTCCCCCACATTATGTTGATGAGTGGAAAGCTCAGTAACATAAATTAGATAGAGATGCGTACTTGATACACCATGTAGAGTGTAGAATAAGACGTGTCAATAGGCTAGGCTCAAGTGTGGAATGACTAAAAGAAAAGATGTGGAGGAGCATGGATTCTAAAGATGAAAAATGTGAAATAAAAGTGATGAGAATGAACCTAGGGTAGAACATGTGTGTAGTTGTTGCATGTGTGTGGGTGTACTTGCATGATTAGTATGGAAAAGTACCATCGTAGTGAGTTTTCGTTGTCGATGTTGTTAATTTTGCCCCTAATTTGACTGCTTGTTTCTCATAAGGCAAACCTACAAGGAGAAAATGATCAAGTATTCAAATATGTATGTATGTAAAAACGTTGTGTAAAGTACGCAAATGTAAAGTACACTAGAATAGAAAGTGTAAATGGATAAATGGAACATGTGCACCTGATCCATGTTGATGCACCATAGAATTTACCAGATAACACCCTAGTCACGTTGGCACATCACTCAACCTTGACTGAGCGCTCACCCAAAGCGCGCAAAGGTACCAGGTCCCTCTTTAGGGTTGATGTAATAGGATGTTAACATGATGAAGGAAGAAACATATAGATTCATAACTAAATCCATCATTCTACAACGCATGTCACCCTTAGATCTATGAAAGAACAATCTTAAACATTAATCATGACTGAATTAATAACATGCACTACTCAAACTACACACATAATGACCCTTAGATTCAGCCAATATTTTCCATCTATTAATAAATACAAAAACCTCCTTACAATATTGTCAAATTATACCAATGCATGTATGGAACTGATACAGTGTTTCATTCATATGTGTATATTCTCTATTACACACACATGTATCTCTTCTTCTACTATGTACCTAACATCATATATATAGGGTGGAGACTTAACCTTCACCGCTTATCTATTCCAAAATTAGGCCGCATGCTATTGATAGCCATACGTTGTTTACAAGCATAGCCACACATGCAAGTGTGTTATCTATAGTCCTCTTGCAGTTAACTGAAGTGTCAATTCTATTCTCAGCTCATCTCCATGCAAAAATGATTCAATCTACTTCTCCAAAGACAAATAATGCATGGCGCACAAGTCTCTACATCGATTAGTGTAGTCCGCACGCCATCTTCTAAAAATAGGTCTTCATACTCAAAATCAGCTAAGTCCTGAAATCTAAACTTGCCTTCCACACGCGGGTCCTTCCTGTCCTTCCGCGCCCTTGGTTCCAAGCCTTCTATCCCGCGCAGACTCCTTGTGTGATCTTTGGAAAGTATTCTTTCATCAACATTACCCCCACTCTAATCTCATTTTCATCCCGAAAATGGGTATCTCCAAAATTTGAAGGAAATAATAGAAGAATGGAAAGAATAAGAATGAAAAAATGTAGATAAATAAAGAATTTTTATGAGGTTATGAGGAAACCTCCTCTGTATCAGTTTTCAGTATCAACTCTGGATAGTCCTCCTTTATTTCGGCCTCCAATACCTGCCATTCAGTAAGTGCTTGCTCTGCTTTTTTCTGGGATGTCCACAATAATGGATTTCCAACTCATCCCTCGTAATCTCTCCTTTCTCATTTTGTAGAACCCAAAACAACACTAGACTTTGATATCATTCTACCTTCAAAAAGGTCCATCTTCTACGCAATTAGCTTTCTAAGCTCCTTCCAGCTGAGGTCTTGTGTGGTTCTTGTGCTATTACCAGGGCCTCGCTCTTTTGTTTAACCATTGACAATCTTTCTGAGTGGCCCAATGTCTCATCTTTCATCACTTTATGGACCTTGTTGTTCTCCTCGAGGGTCTTGATGGTGATAAGTGCCTCTGGAGTTGTGTATACATTTAAATCCTAATCTATTTTCTTCAATAATTCTTATAATGGTTGCAACAGCCCTTCATAAGATGCAATTTTTCTCATCACTGATGCTTTCTCCCATTCGGCATCTTATTCTGAGCTTCCTGGTGCTTACATACACAGAGTTTCATCTTCAATTACCAAGTCCACCAACTTTCCCACATAGTGTATCACTGAAGGAAATGTCTATGGTACCTTGGCCTCCAAGTGTGTCCTTGTTTTCATTACATTTTCCCCAATCTCCTCTGCAATGCTTATAAATACCTCATTGCTTATTATGTGCGAAGGTCCCTCTCCTATGTTATGCACACTATCTCTACGTCCTTTGTCTTTAACTCCTCGTGCAAACACTCTGATCGTAGTAGCTTTTTTCAAGTTTCTTCTAGCCACCTCAGTAGAAACTTTCACCAATGCATTGCTGACCTGCTCATCTGACATGACAGTAGGCTTTTACTATCTTGTGTCTAGCTTGAGGTGCCTTTCTTCAGTCATCTCGAAATGTTGTGAATCTTCACACACATCAAAGGTCAGGCTCCATCCATGTGGGGTGTGCGTTTGACCACGATAGTTGCTTTGGAGTGCGGATAGTTTCCATATCCTCATCCATTAACTCCCAGCCGAATAAATCCTTCTACGCTATCGTGCTCTGGAAAGCAAGCACAGACAATTTTTGTTACATCCTCTACATACCCCATGGCTGGTGGAATGTGCTCTCCACTTGTTTCTTGAAGATATTTTTTGCTTAGGAACTTTAGCCTCCAAATTTGGGACTTGTGTTTCCATGTCCTGAACATTCTCTACAGCTATCTCCTCTGGTATGTTGTCATCCTCTTATTTTTCCTTTGATGCCTCATCCTGTTCTTCTGTGTTCTCTAGAAGTGTAGGAGGATTAGGCACACTTTCCTCTTACTCTTCTGCCTCCTCATTCAACTTTAGTTTCATCCTTCTCTACGTTGTCACCTCCTTTTTTGGAGAGAGTCCTAGAGGATGTGCGCATAGTAGTTGGAGTAGCACCTTGGGTCCTTGTTCTCATAAATACCCTCTTAAACCTGTGATCCCCTTGGACTGCATTTCAAGTCCTCATCATCCACCTCTTTGTGGCTGAGGTGGTGTAACAATGCACTCAACTTCACCCTTATTTGTAGGATGTCTCCTACCCCTATGCTCCAAACCACCACTATCTTCTTGCTCCTCCTCCTCATCAATGCACTTTAATTGGCTCTGTGGGATTAGGCGTTGGGATGTTCTCCATTGTATGCTTTCCCTTTGGTGGTGCTGGAAGTGTGAACCCACCTTCCACATATGTTTTATTCTCTATCTTTGGTTTTAGCTGGAGATACACCAATGCCACCCCCCACATCTGCTATAGCCCAGACTTATTAGCTTTATATTCAATACTTTTGAAATGATCCTCTTTGTATAAGCACTTCTACCAGGATACACATACTTCTTTCCTCAATGTATGGTAGTCGTAATCTACCTTATCTGCATTGAAGACCAGTTGTCTGCATGTCTATAAATCTATGAACAGATGCTTGGAAATACCTTGTAGTGATTGCGTAAGGCAATTTGCACCAAGGGATCCACACTCCATCTTTCATTGGGAAGCACACGATGCAGAAATGTTGATATACAGCCAAACTGAACTTGTTTCCCTACCACTACTGGTAGGTCCTTGGGATGTGCCACTCTTCCCCAAATGTTGGGTGGGAGCCTGTCATACTATTTCTCTACCCTTTTCTTTACATCATCTGTCATGGCCCCCTTACATAGGTACTTTTTTGAATCTTTTAGTTGGGGACTTGTTCTCCATGGGGTATTCCCATACTTTCTCTTTTGGTCCATCTAGTACTCCAATCTCCATGAATACCAATGATAGTAGAACAGTCCCAAAAATTGATCTTCCCTCTTGTGCATGCTTTCTTTGACTATTTGATTTGTAATATAGCCTGCAATGTTTGTATATTGTCCCTTTCTAACAGCCAGAACAACGTGACACGTGCCCCAATGATGATACAGGTCTCCTCGCAAGGTGTTCGGGATCTAGGAAAAGCTCTCCAAGTGTGCGTTAACATCCCGCATGCCCCGCTTAGCCCCCGCGTGCTTTATTTTTCCTTTTCCCCTCTTTTCTTAGCCTTTTTCTCTTCAGTGACGAAACCGCCGCCCTGCCTGGGCGGCGGTCTCGTGACCGCCGCCCTGAACAGGGTGGCGGTCCTGTAACCGCCGCCCTGCTCAGGGCGGCGGTCCTTTACGCATTTTCCAGAAAGCTCTTTTAACATGACTCACGTAAATTCAACATTTTACCAGCTTTCTTTCACCGCCATAAGCTTGCATTTATGATTCTGGTTCCCTGGAATAGTGTTTTGCCATTGTTTATAGTTTAAGAGTTCTATTTGGCTTTTACCTTGGGTAAATGCAAATGCTATAAATAGATGGCTTGTGCTCAAGCAAATGGCCCCTCATTCACTTCTCATCTTCTCATTTTCAGTAATTCAGTCTTTTATTTTGCTTAGGATTCATAGTTTAGTTCGTTACATGCTTAGTTAGCATTGTTTTACTGTTGGTAAGCCACATATCCATCTTGTGCAAGCAGTGTTGTTATTTCATCCAATCCATTGGAGTAGAATAGCTTAGGAAGCCATTAAAGTTGCAGGTTTTTCTCCTCAAACAGGATAGTTTCAGGTTCTGGATGCTTTATGTTGCATGACTCGCAATAGATCCCGCTAGGAATTGCATAAGCCAAGCTCTGTACTCTTGCGCTATCCCTCTCCTACTCGCATTGTATTCGGTGTGTATTCTGAGCTGCCTTTATCCCAATATCTACTTCTGTTGATGCTAGCATTACACGCTTTTCTGGATCCACGTGAACACGAAGGAACGAGGAGATCACACTGAGGGGACAAGATCACACACACCATCGGATTCGCCACTGTTCTGCAGAATCCAGGTTCTAGCTTTCAAAGTTCTAGTTAGAATCATATCAAATAGAGTAGTTAATTGCTTTATTTCAGTAAATTCTATTCTCGATATTGCCAGGGAAGCTGTGGGGATTGATAGTTTCTGAGAAACTATGATTCACTCCTCACTTCTGAGGTAGGATCGAGAATCTTGCAAATAGATTAGATGAGCTATTTTATTGTTTAGAATAGATCTACAAATTGCACAGACAAATGGCTACACTCGGTTATTTTGTTTGTTTTAAATTATTATTTTAGTTGTCTTTCTAGATATTTTAAATAGTTGTTTTCTTAAATTCGTAAAGTTCATCAGAAAAACACAAAAAATAGAGAAAACATATATGCTATAGATACACTTCACATAGTTAAATTTCATTTTGTTACAGTTAATTTACTTTGTTACTTTTGTATGACAATCACGGGACCTAGAGAGCCCAGGGAATACATATTCGAGCCAATCGTGCCCCAGCCCAATCTCATCACGGCAATAACCGATATAGATCAAAATCTTAGGATTCAAGTCTTCCGAACAACGGTAAGCTTGCAACAAATCAATTCTCAGTTGAGCGGACTAAACATAGAAGACGACCAAGCACACACGTTTTGGTCGAATCAACCGAACTACAGATTACCCTAGGCAAACATTCATATGACTGTAGAAGGGTTCGAAAGAGAACAAACCTTTGGTTGTGATCCTTTGGTCCCACAGCCAGATGCAGGAGACACTCTTCTAGATATAGATACCAGCCTAAGAATCCAGGTTGCACGAACACCTGTAGGGTATTCTGAGAAAATCACACAGTTATTGATCCTAAATATAGAAGCTGAGAAAGCATACGATTACTGGATATTAGGGATTAGGACTTGATTTCACGCATGACCATAACAGGTCCACAACGACTAAGAGTCTACGGTTGTGACCCACAAATCCCGCAGCCCAACGAATCCACAGGAGAATTAGACATAGACACTGGCCTACGCACACTAGTATTCCAGTCTACTCCACTTCCACCTATCATCATCGAACAATTATCCTTGCTAGACACAACAGCTAACAAAGCTAGAGAGTTCTGGACTAGGCCAGAGAACCGTCCATAGAATTGACTACATTTACCATCCACCATATGACCCTGTCCGGAGAAATACACGAAACTATCCCGGGTCATTTTCCACGTATTCCACAACCCATAGATCGAATCACGCCAGAGCTCGATATTGATTGGAGCCTTCGAGCAGTCATCCTTGCTGACCGATCTATCACACCAGCCCAAGTTAGGAGGGCTTTCTTTGCTTTAGATTCGCAAGTTCCGTTAGTGCGCATTGAAGACATTAGATTGCCTAACTAGTTTGTCTGTATCTCACACATATTCCATCCCCACCGGCTGTCTCGGCACGACCTCGGGAGGTCGGGTGCGAGGAAGAGTCACTTGTAGATTCCCACGCTCGCTTGTCACTTTTCCATCGTACAAAATTGGTGAACCCGACGTGAAACAAACAAAATTAGTGAAGCTGACGTGAACTTCCTACTTTCTAGTTCGGAGTCATAGTATCACGTGTTCTTCCAAGTTTAGTATACTTTTCATCTTCTCCACCTCATTGGCTTTCACCTTCGCTCCTTCCCATTATTCTGCGGGTATTCATATACCCCCCGAATATGTCAGGATTCGATGCATATGGCAGACCCCTCTTGGGTCTTGAGGCATACTACGCCCAACAGAATAGACAATCATCACCCTCGCTTTCAGTGTGGGGCAACAACTATTCAACTAGTCAGTTGTCAACACAAACTCCAAGGATCAGATATAGCTCGTCCTTCCAAACAGAGGAGTTGGAACAACTCGCTCAAATGCAACAAACAGAGCCTTCAGGCTCGAACAATATGACGTTCACCGGAGAATCTGGTTCATCTCCTCAGGTACTACTTAGACCACAAATTAGTAGACAATCAGACTCATACCAAGGTTTAGACGATGAATATTCGGTATATTATGCCAGGAACGACCAACGTTCTCGAGGTATGTATCCACCTGTAGGAGGTTTACAACCACAACCCGAGGTCTCTTTTCAAGAAAATACCTCTATGCCACTGCATATAGGAAATACTCTCAGAGAAACTTGGCAAGATAGCGATCAGTTCATAGCAGGATATCACATGCCTATACAAAACCATGGTATACAACAAACGCCACCAAGGCAGAATATCGTGACTTCACCAAATGAAGTCATTTCAACTCTAATAGAAAAGGTTAGAGGGTTAGAACTTGCCCAAGCAAGTCAAAATTCACAATTCATGCAAGCAGGGAGTTCCAATCCTCCACACCATCCTAGCCAAGTGGATCTCCTCACAGGAGTAGGCACGTTAGGCATGACTCCTCAGTATTCACAACAAATGCCAACTAGACCCACCATCTCTAGCACTGTTCCTCCCGGTCTAGTACAGAACAATCCATTCCTGGATAGTACCCCGTCATACTTAAACATATACTCCAAATCACCACAAGGGGATATGTTCTCCTCTCCCGGCATTTTTTCTCAAACACAGGGGCTTCCTTATGCCCCTGCCAACGCATACGCTGCGCCATATCAACAACCCATCCCACCACCGCTCCCTCAACAGGCACCATCAATGGTCGAAACATATGCGATAGGGACTTACTCAGAATATTTGAAAGAACCCTTGGATTTCACCATACGAAGCGTCATGCTTCCAAGACCTCTTCCCGATTTTCCCAAATACAAAGGAGAGGGAGATCCAAATGCGCATATCAAAGCTTACGCTACAGCCATTCGAGAACTACTCCCATGGGATGGGGTTGTTGCTAAAATATTCCCAAAAACCTTGGAAGGCATCGCTCTCGATTGGTATTATAGAATACCTGAGGCTTCCATCCATTCATTCAAACAACTCGTTTCAGAGTTCATCAAGGCCTTCGACATGAACAAACTATTAAGAACAGGAATCAGGGAGTTCTTACACATCAAACAAGAACACAACGAATCTGTCGCCCATTTCATCCAAAGGTGGCGTACAGTCCTTTATTCCTCGGCAAGTGCTCCAAACATGGATCAAATGGAACTATGTGATTTATTCCTTCATTCACTTAGCAGAGAAGTGAAGGAAGAAGTCCAGAAGTTCCCATTACGAACTTACGATGAAGTACTAGAGAGTGCTCTTCGAATAGATCAAGCAGCAATTGATAGTGGTCGCAAAACATATGGAGCAAACGGGAGGTTAATCGCCCCCAATCAGAACACTACAACTTATCCCACTACCACGAACGTCAATCAAGGACCTAAAATCCTTAACAAAAATCGGGGTGTAACAACAGATGGAGTAACCGACCAACCTAAAAAGGTAAATATTGTCAATACTCCATCACAAATAAACAACCAACGAAACAACAACTTTACCCCGACAGTCAATGCAGTGGATTTTAATCATCCACAACAACAACAACAACAACAACAACAACAATGGTGAAATCCCATACAGGGTCCAAGCCAAAATTCAACTAGGTACCAAAACCAGAATTCAAACCAAAGACAACAAACGCAAAATTTTAATAGACAACGGTTTGATCAAAATTTTGGGCCACAATACACATCAAATCAACAAACTAGGAATTACAATCCTAATTCGTACTGTGGTTTCCACAAAATTTGGGGCCATGACACTAGAACGTGCCGTGACTACAATAAATTCATGCAACGCTTGCCAGATGAACAAAAACAACTTTTTATGGATATGTTCTTAGCAGATCCTACGTCACCAACGTCAAATACCTTTTCAGGGGCAGTTTCCCCTCAAAACGCACCCCTGAAGATCTTTAATGATCCACTCCCAAATCACGATAACAACAGGCTAAATCCAACTGGGATGAACAAGGGTGCAATGACAGGAAACAATGATCATGAAGCCTCGACCTCGCTAAATCCATTAGTTGCGCCGCAACTAGGAAGTCAACCACGACCTAAGGTAGTCGGTTTAGTAGAGTTAGACGCTGAGCTACCCATCGAAGCTATAACAAGGACGCGAGAGTATTTCTCTCAGCCAAGTCCAAGCCACCTGCCAGAGGCAGATGACATCCAACAAATCGTAGTAAAACCTGTGGGAGCCTATGATTTGATTAACGACCTAACAAAAACCTTCTCGCACATTTCATTCTTAGACTTACTAAAGAACTCTCCTGCCCACAGGGCTGCTCTTTTAGAAGCATTAGGTTTAGGTCATCTAATTAACATCACTCCACCACCTGAAACACAGGTAAATCATGTGGACTTTGATGTTCATCCTCCAGGGCAGGCAGATAGGGATGTCGAATTCATATTCGAGATAAACAAAATGCCGACAGATGCTGAGATCACACGCCGAGGTGATCCAGCCTTACATTTGCAAGTATGGGTTTATAACAACTATGTAAAGCGTGCAATGGTTGACGATGGGGCGGCAGTTAACATAGTCCCCTTCTCTTTCCTCCAAAAGCTAGGGTATGGAGAAACCAATTGCTCCACAACTCGAAATACACTAAGGGGCTATGATAGTCTTAAAGCCACCTCGGTTGGAACTATAATATTACCGGTCACCTTAGGACCCAAAACCATCTTGACTGAGTTTTATATTATAGATCGGGAAACTAACTATAATATGATCCTCGGCCGACCTTGGATACACCGCATGAAGGCAATCCCTTCTACACTATTTCAAGAAGTAAGGTTTTTACATTTAGGAAAGGTATTCGTGGCCAAAGGTGATCCAAAACCATTTGATGTACACCTAGCTGACTTAAAGAAAAGACCAGGCGTACACTCGGAGTTTGAACTCCCAACAAATCAACTTAATAAACCTACCGACGCAAAAACAAACGAAAAGTTGGTACCTACGACAGATCTTGAAGCTATGAGCCTAGCCAAAGTAACCCCAACCCCTAAAGATGAGGCTAACACTGTAGAAGCAGTATCATTAAGAACTACTGCAAAAATCGTTGAACTGCTAGAAAATGATCTACCAATATTCTTACCATTCGATTCAGTAGGCATAGGATATCCCCTAGGCATTGGCTCTCTTCCAGCAGAGGATCTCTGTATGGTGGAAGTAGAATATGCAAACACAACAGATATCCCAGCGTCCATATTCCCAGTCAAATATTGGACACTCCATTTTGATGGAGCTAGATGCCGATACGGAGCGGGGGCAGGTGTAATCTTCACTTCCCCTGAAGGAAAAGTCTTACCTTTTGCCTTTAAACTAAATTTCGAGTGCACAAACAATGGCGCTGAGTACGAAGCCCTCCTCCTTGGCCTCATCTTAGCTAAAAGAATTGGTGTTGATAACATCAGAGTCTTAGGAGACTCACAATTGGTAGCAAACCAAGTCTCAGAGATATATGAAACCAAAGCCGAGCATTTACAGCTTTACAAAAAAGTTGTATTAGATTTAAGCAAGGAATTTGACTTCATATCAATTGAAGCAATCCCGCGAGAGGAAAATCTTCTCGCTGATTCAATAGCAACTTCCGCATCACGTTTTACTCCAAGCAATAAGTTAGAGGATACCCGTTTCATGGTATCCCTTCGTGATGAACCATTGATAAAGACAATGACAAATTCTCTTTTAAACAGAAATGAATCTACTATCCTAGACCATGTTGATAGTGATATGGCCACTTTGGATTACTTAAACACCTATGCGGCACTACATCTCTCCTATCATATGATAGATTTGTCCTTAATCCCACATTCGTCTTCCTACTTCGGAAATCCCATGGTGGATCTTCCCTCACAAATGGAACCTAGCATATGCACAGTAGAAAATGGGGATGATTTGGATTTACCTCCAGTGCCACCTGAGTTTGAAGAGGGTAACGCCTCTTTGATCGAAGAAACAATTGATATTAACATCGGAACGGAAGACGAACCAAGGATATTGAAATTAGGGTCCTCGTTAACCCCAGAGGAAGTAGAAATACACACTCGGATCCTCAAAGAACATCAGAAGGCGTTTGCATTTAATTATAAGGAAATGACAGGGGTTGCACCCCACATCGCGGTGCACAACCTCGTCACTAAATCTGATGCAAAGCCAGTTAAACAAAAATCGAGACCCATGAAACCCAAGGTAGCTCTCATGGTAAAAGAGGAGGTAATAAAACTCCTCCAAGTAGGATTTATCAAGCCAGTCGATTACTCCCAATGGGTGTCTAACATCGTTCCCGTTCTCAAGAAGAATGGAAAGATACGCATCTGCATAGATTTCCGAGACATCAACAAAGCGTGTCCTAAAGACGACTTCCCGTTGCCATCCATTGATGTCATTGTTGATGCAACAGCTGGGTTTGAACTTTTGTCTCTCATGGATGGATTCTCGGGATACAATCAAATTAAAATATCTGAACAAGATCAAGCTAAAACCACGTTTATAACTCCCTGGGGAACTTATTGCTATGTTGTCATGCCATTTGGTCTCAAGAATGCTGGTGCTACATACCAGCGAGCTATGACATATATATTTCACGATTTAATTCATAAAATCATGGAATCCTACGTAGATGACTTGTTGGCTAAGGCCAAGAAGCGTTGTGACCATCCGGAAGTACTCCGCATCATTCTCTCACGGCTGATAGAGTACGGAGTCACGCTAAATCCAGAAAAATGTGTCTTTGGAGTAACAGGAGGGAAGCTCCTAGGTTACATCATATCGTCACGAGGGATAGATGTTGACCCAACCAAAATTCAGGCTGTCCTCGAAATGGTTCCACCTTCGGATGAATCTGGAATCAGGTCATTTCTCGGAAAGCTGGGTGCAATCCGAAGATTCATCCCGGACTTAAGCTTCGCCATACATCCAATCAACAATTTACTCAAGAAAGATTATAGCATTGATTGGACTGAAGAATGCAATGAAGCTTTTGATGCAGTTAAGCGTTTCCTGTTATCACCACCTACGCTAATGCCACCTAAGCTAGATCACCCGTTAATTTTATATTCACGAGCAACTAATGTCTCGCTAGCCTGCATGCTGGCTCAAGAAGACGATGACAAGAGAGAACGCGTGATTTATTTCATTAGCCGAACGTTGCTCGACTATGAAACACGTTATACCCAAGCAGAACGAGAATGCCTCGCCATAGTTTTTGCAACCAAACGCCTAAGACATTATATGCTAAATCAAGAAACAAGGGTCATGGTAAAAACAAACCATTTACGAACTTTCCTCACACAAGGGTCCTTGTCTAAAAAGGCTGGACGTTTTATAACCTTAATGGGGGAATTCGAATTAACATTTGTAAATCAGAAGTCGGTTAAAGGACAAATCATCGCAGATTGGTTAGCTGATAACCCATTAGATGGAGGCGATCTAGTAGATTTAGATTTTCCAGATGAGTGCGTATACTACATCGAAACCCGACCCTCTATCTCTGAGTGTCCCTGGTACGCTGATATCATTAATTATATCATGGACCATACGTATCCAGAAGGAGCTACACCACAACAAAGAAGGTGGTTACGTATTATCGTAGCTAAATACATCATTATAGAGCAAGTGCTCTATCGGAAAGCGTTCGATGGAATGCTCCTAAGATGTGTCGACACGGAAGAATCCAAGAAGATTCTCCATGAATCCCACAGTGGAATGTGTGGAGGCCACTTCGGTGGTCATGCCACCGCTCGTAAAATACATCGAATGGGCTATTTCTGGCCTACTCTAGAACACGACGCAGTAGAGTTCGTACGCAGGTGTCATAAGTGCCAAGAATTCTCCCATGAGATCCATATGCCGGCACAAGCTCTGCAACCAATCGCTACTCCATGGCCCTTTTCTACATGGGGCCTAGATTTAATAGGGAAATTCTCTCCCTCGTCCACAGACGGCCATAATTTTATAATCACGGCCACCGAATATTTTACCAAATGGGTAGAGGCTATGCCTCTTACTACTGTACCTGGTTCTGTAATCGCCAAGTTCATTTTAAACCAAATCATTTGCAGGTACGGTATCCCGCAAATCATTATCTCCGATAATGGAACTTCTTTTAAGAATGAAGAGGTTCACGAGCTATGCAATAAATTTAAAATAAGCCATCATACGGCTTCCTTGTATTACCCTCAAGCCAATGGACAGGCTGAAGCGACGAATAAAACACTAAAAGCCATTCTCCTTAAAACGGTGAAAGAAAACAAACGAGATTGGCACTTGAAGTTATATCCGGCCTTATGGGCCCACCGAACCTCAATAAAAACACCAACGGGAGCAACTCCTTTTTCACTAGTATTCGGGGCAGAGGCAGTTCTCCCACTCGAGGTTGAAATACCCAGTCTCCGCATTTCATTACAAGGGATTCTGGATGAAGACGCTTACAGAGAAGCACGTCTTTCCCAACTAGAAAGCCTAGATGAAACTAGGTTAGATGCTGAACAACGACATAGAGTCTATGCTGACCGGATGTGCCGGCAATATAACAAGAAAGTCTATGAGCGCGACATATATGAAGGTGATCTCGTTCTAAGACTAGACAGCCGGATCGACAAGAAGACCGGCGAAGGAAGGAAATTCCGGCCTAAATGGTTAGGTCCATACCGAGTCATGAAAGACTATGGGAATGGTGCATACCTCTTATGTACGCTAGAAGGTGAGGAATTTGGCGAAACAGTCAATTCCCTACACCTCAAGCATTTTTACGCGTAAGCAGCTAGCACTACTTATATATATATCTACATTGCATCTTCATATAGATTAGGATCATGTTGTCCGCTTGTTCATACACAAATTGTGATTAAGGAATCTATTCTCAAAGCAGTTCATTACAAACTCATGATGTTGTTGGCATAAACTCTTTAATCATACTTCTCCATTTTCATGATATCATCAAATTATCTCAGAATCATTTTATCAAATAAAGCTAGACATGGCAAAGTCTTAACGGTAACCATACCAAGATCTGCAAGTTTATTCTCACTTTTGATTTCTTCTTAGGGTAGGTGTCTTGCCTATGGTCTGTTCTAGAAGCTTCATGGTGTCACATCTATCCCATATGTATATCTCTTTGGAAATAAACACATACTGACATTTTACTCAAATAAACAAGTCAAACATTGATCAAACAGAAAATTTTAATTTTACACATTTCCTTGCCCCACCAACCTTTGGTGATGAGCTTGCGTCTCTTACTAGTGACGTAGGGTTGGGAAAGGATGGGAATGCCCTTACTCACCTATACTTTTCCCACGGTGATAAACCCACGCTTCTTACTAGTAGCATGGGGCAAAGTGTAGGGGGTCCTCTTGACAAATAAATGCAAAAAGTCATACACAAACAATTCAAACTTTGAAACTTTGAGTCAAAAACAAATGAATCAGATGTTCAAAGTCCCAAGAGAGTTAAAATCCTAAAAACCCAGATTTTGTCTACTATGTGGCCATCTACGGGTCTAAGTCTGGATAAACCGCAAAGCAAGTTGCATCCAAAACTATGAAGTCACTCGAGTAGAGTAGACTTGTGGTGTCCTAATTTGGTTCCACCAAAGCTTTGTCTGTCTTTCATCACTATCATTTCACTACACCTCATAACTTGCGCCCTTCCCAACTCTTGGTGATAAGCCCTCGCATCTTACTAGTTGCGTGGAGTTGGGGGTAGGGGCAGGTTTATCTGTTCATCATACCGGTTTGTTTTCATCACTTTGCCAAAACAAACATGAAGTATCCAAAATTGCTTACAGAAACTAAGATTCAAAATCACATTATATCTACATCATCATATATCAGCATCATGAAACACAAAAGGAAAGTAAAACACTTGCATCATTTGTTCACCATTGCATATATTCTAAAAGAAACATATAAACGTACATCATAGCATACATGAGGAAACTGGAAATAGAAAGAAAGCCATGAATGCCAAGATTTTGATCCAGAACGAATGCATATATATAAATAATCAATGTTTATATACAATGCCATCATGCACTAAGCATGGTCAAAATGCTCAAAGAGCCCGGGATATACAAAAGAATATATAGTACAAAATCTACGAGAGCCAAGTGGCTTCTCAATCCCTACGGGACCCCTCTGAAGGTGCACGCCCACGCCTAGGACTCCGGCTACGCCGGCGCTCTGAATGCACGGAGGGCTCAGGATCCCGAGGGGCAGCCGCAGTCTCACCACGAGAATGGCTCCTCATCAAGCGCTCAGCCGTCCTGTACCCCGCTAGCTCGGTGCGAAGGGTCGATACCATCCTGGCCACATGCCAGACAGGAGCAAAGACGTCGGTATGTCTGCCGGCTCCTGAAGGCTCCCCAGCATCCACGGACAGCTCTGCGTGGGTCCTCTCCATGGGGATCATCAGGGTATCAGTACATACCCTGCGGATCAAGTCCCGCCACTCATCGGCGGTCTCTGCAAACCAAGGAGAAAACAAATTAGAAACCAAACAAGAAATTAAAAGATACAAGATAGCAACTAAAATGATCTTAAGTTAAACAAACACTAGAGAGGGGAGAAGGTAACTTACTCGGATCACCAGGCCTCCATGATGGGTCTATGGGATCAGCGCCTGCCACGGATGCCGCTGCCGACTGAGGGGCTGCTCCTGTGGCTGGAGCAACGTAACACCCCGCAACAGACTCATCCTCCCCATGGCCCTGGGAGAGTGGCTCCTCTGAAACCAGAGTCACCCTCTCTGCACTCTGCTCGGCCCTCTCCGCCTGCATGATATCCTGGGTATCATGCCACTCAGGATCACTGTCCTCGGTCTCCTCCTCTGTCTCCCCCCCGTAAACTCCTCAGACTCGGAGTCTACCTCAATGGGGTCATCGCTGCTGTGGGCAGGACCCGCGGCAATCTGAAGTAAAGGTGCCTGACGTGCACCGGCTCTCCCTCTGGCACGAACTATCCTCCTGGCTGCAATAGGAATGCCAGGAGTAACCACTGTCCAACCCCGGCCTCTAGGCCCCCCTCTGGCCTCTCGGACTGATCTATATACTGGCGCCACTGGGGGAAGCATACCCATGTATGGTAGGCCAAACTGCTGAGGAACTCGGCCAAAGGGGTGCATCTCCACTCGCCCCACTCTGTCAATAAGCTGCCCTGTCGTGGAGCAGGAGATCAAGGTAAGAGCCTCCTCGCCCCATATGCCTGCCATAGTCTGGTATGGTGTGGCCTCCATGTCGGCAGTAGTCAGGGAGGCAACTGGCTGATGAGGTGCTCTAAGCACCGACATGTCTGTCCATCTGGCTGCCCTCACAGCTCCAGGATCTGCCACCTCCACACCCCTGCCATAAGGGATGAAATGCTCATAGACCCAACTCATGACTAGAGTCGGGTGGCTCAATGACTGCCCCTGTAAACGGACCACCCTGTATAAGTCATGGTAGGTGGTCCCAAGAATGTCTGCTCCCCAGGCATATATCCGACCGTGCCCCTCTATCTGTGTAATAATGGGGGACCAGCAGTATAATAATGTATCTCCTCCCTTGTCCCCGATCAGTCTCGAGGCAAGGATCCCCATGATGGCCTGGCGAAGTAGGGGGATGGGAAAAGAAGGAATAGATCGAACTCTCACCCCCTTCTTCGACCCCGTGGAGATGACTGCATCTCCCATATATGTGGCCCACTGTGCAATCTGTGCCCGTGAGCCTGCTGTCTCTAGGGTGAGTCGTCTCCCGATGATCGGGACCCCCAGAATGCGATAGACATCCTCCAGTGTAATAGTCCACTCACCGCGGACCCCTGGCAATCGGAAGGTGTTCCGATCTGCATCCCAGTATGAGAACAAGTCACAAAGGATGTGACTAGATGGTGTAACGTGGGGCACGCGTGAAATGCGTAGTATCCCAGCCCGCTGAAGAGTGTCCTCCTCATCCTGTGAGAGGGCATCTAGTACCCCTGGGAGCCAATCACACTCCCTCTCTCGACTCCACCGGATATACTCCTCTCTCGCCTGCATACACCCAAAAACACACAAAACAAAGCAAGTTAGCATCCAAGTAATACTAGAAAAATCATGAAAGCACGTAGAAATGCTAAAAATACAAACACAATCTCAAAAAGAGGTTCCTTTTGCATTCTGTGCAAAACCGCCGCCCTGAGCAGGGGGCGGTTTTGTAACCGCCGCCTTAAGGGCGGCGGTCGTGTAACCGCCACCCTGAACAGGGCGGCGGTCATGTAACCACCGCCCTGGGCAGGGCGGCGGTCGTGGTCCGAAAACCCACGCGGGTTTTTAAATTTAAAAAGCCTAAAAAACGTAAAAAATGACCATTTTACCTAAAAACAAAGCCTACCCAGTAGGCGCCCCCCCTAGGTGGACCTTTCAACACTGACATTTTCAAAAATTACCCCCCCATGACAAAGTATTTAGCATTTCAAATTTAAGGTGGTAAAAAGGAGAAACTGAAGAAAACTAACCTGTGATCTCACGGGTCGATGTTCCGCACGTGGAGGCATGATCGCTATCTCGTCGCGGACGTTTTGACTCTACTCACGCAAGAAACCGTCACCGTGGGTCCCAGAGCTCAAAATCAATCAAATCGACTCGCGCAAATGAATAGGAAAATGGGCCCACTTTCATATATATAGCACTCTGATTCATTTTAAAATGACTTTTTCACAGGTTTGGAGCGCTGATGGAGGTAAGTTCCTATCCCCGCACAAATGGTACGTTCTCATTCCCTGTTATTTTAGCGTTTATTTTTCAAACTATTGTGTCTATCTGCACTTGAGTTCTCTTTTCATTTTGCAGGTAACGGGAATTTTGGATGGCGTCATTTCAACACACGGATGTATCAGGTATAACTTCTAACTTCCCATTTCGGGACCGCCATACTCGGACCCACCGTTTTACGCCTCTTCATGGCTAAAACGCTTCTCCGAGGGGGCAATATGTACGTACCCAAAATTGTAAGGTACTGTACTGCCAGAACAACGTGACACGTGCCCCAATGATGATACAGGTCTCCTCGCAAGGTGTTCGGGATCCGAAAAGCTCTCCAAGTGTGCGTTAACATCCCGCATGCCCCGCTTAGCCCCCGCGTGCTTTATTTTTCCTTTTCCCCTCTTTTCTTAGCCTTTTTCTCTTCAGTGACGAAACCGCCGCCCTGCCTGGGCGGCGGTCTCGTGACCGCCGCCCTGAACAGGGCGGCGGTCCTGTAACCGCCGCCCTGCTCAGGGCGCGGTCCTTTACGCATTTTCCAGAAAGCTCTTTTAACACGACTCACGTAAATTCAACATTTTACCAGCTTTCTTTCACCGCCATAAGCTTGCATTTATGATTCTGGTTCCCTGGAATAGTGTTTTGCCATTGTTTATAGTTTAAGAGTTCTATTTGGCTTTTACCTTGGGTAAATGCAAATGCTATAAATAGATGGCTTGTGCTCAAGCAAATGGCCCCTCATTCACTTCTCATCTTCTCATTTTCAGTAATTCAGTCTTTTATTTTGCTTAGGATTCATAGTTTAGTTCATTACATGCTTAGTTAGCATTGTTTTACTGTTGGTAAGCCACATATCCATCTTGTGCAAGCAGTGTTGTTATTTCATCCAATCCATTGGAGTAGAATAGCTTAGGAAGCCATTAAAGTTGCAGGTTTTGCTCCTCAAACAGGATAGTTTCAGGTTCTGGATGCTTTATGTTGCATGACTCGCAATAGATCCCGCTAGGAATTGCATAAGCCAAGCTCTGTACTCTTGCGCTATCCCTCTCCTACTCGCATTGTATTCGGTGTGTATTCTGAGCTGCCTTTATCCCAATATCTACTTCTGTTGATGCTAGCATTACACGCTTTTCTGGATCCACGTGAACACGAAGGAACGAGGAGATCACACTGAGGGGACAAGATCACACACACCATCGGATTCGCCACTGTTCTGCAGAATCCAGGTTCTAGCTTTCAAAGTTCTAGTTAGAATCATATCAAATAGAGTAGTTAATTGCTTTATTTCAGTAAATTCTATTCTCGATATTGCCAGGGAAGCTGTGGGGATTGATAGTTTCTGAGAAACTATGATTCACTCCTCACTTCTGAGGTAGGATCGAGAATCTTGCAAATAGATTAGATGAGCTATTTTATTGTTTAGAATAGATCTACAAATTACACAGACAAATAGCTACACTCGGTTATTTTGTTTGTTTTAAATTATTATTTTAGTTGTCTTTCTAGATATTTTAAATAGTTGTTTTCTTAAATTCGTAAAGTTCATCAGAAAAACACAAAAAAATAGAGAAAACATATATGCTATAGATACACTTCACATAGTTAAATTTCATTTTGTTACAGTTAATTTACTTTGTTACTTTTGTATGACAATCACGGGACCTAGAGAGCCCAGGGAATACATATTCGAGCCAATCGTGCCCCAGCCCAATCTCATCACGGCAATAACTGATATAGATCAAAATCTTAGGATTCAAGTCTTCCGAACAACGGTAAGCTTGCAACAAATCAATTCTCAGTTGAGCGGACTAAACATAGAAGACGACCAAGCACACACGTTTTGGTCGAATCAACCGAACTACAGATTACCCTAGGCAAACATTCATATGACTGTAGAAGGGTTCGAAAGAGAACAAACCTTTGGTTGTGATCCTTTGGTCCCACAGCCAGATGCAGGAGACACTCTTCTAGATATAGATACCAGCCTAAGAATCCAGGTTGCACGAACACCTGTAGGGTATTATGAGAAAATCACACAGTTATTGATCCTAAATATAGAAGCTGAGAAAGCATACGATTACTGGATATTAGGGATTAGGACTTGATTTCACGCATGACCATAACAGGTCCACAACGACTAAGAGTCTACGGTTGTGACCCACAAATCCCGCAGCCCAACGAATCCACAGGAGAATTAGACATAGACACTGGCCTACGCACACTAGTATTCCAGTCTACTCCACTTCCACCTATCATCATCGAACAATTATCCTTGCTAGACACAACAGCTAACAAAGCTAGAGAGTTCTGGACTAGGCCAGAGAACCGTCCATAGAATTGACTACATTTACCATCCACCATATGACCCTGTCCGGAGAAATACACGAAACTATCCCGGGTCATTTTCCACGTATTCCACAACCCATAGATCGAATCACGCCAGAGCTCGATATTGATTGGAGCCTTCGAGCAGTCATCCTTGCTGACCGATCTATCACACCAGCCCAAGTTAGGAGGGCTTTCTTTGCTTTAGATTCGCAAGTTCCGTTAGTGCGCATTGAAGACATTAGATTGCCTAACTAGTTTGTCTGTATCTCACACATATTCCATCCCCACCGGCTGTCTCGGCACGACCTCGGGAGGTCGGGTGCGAGGAAGAGTCACTTGTAGATTCCCACGCTCGCTTGTCATCGTACAGTACCCCAACTACATGTTCCCTCCACCGTCTGATAGCACCATCCACCGGCTTCCTACTCCTGTACTCAGATCACCTATATTATTTCACTCTCCAATAAGGCCTGTAGGATCTATGCCAAGCAATGAGTCCCACAACTGTGTGTTAGATCTGTGATTGCCCCGCTAACTACTATGTCCTAGTGTAAGCTATGTGAGTAAGAAGTCTTCATGCACGCCTGTCTAAGGATCCTTTGAATACTAGAATATGCTGCAATACTTACGTGAAGATATGGAAGCCCTATACAATTAGTATCCCTAACAATGAAATGATATTCTCTTCCAAATATTTTGCACACTCCTTCAAGTCATCTTATAAGATTCAGGAAAACCATGTCATCTAGGGCTTGGTCACTTATGTTGTTCCATAGTAGTGCGCAACGAATCTCCTTTCTCCTGATGACTTCACTCTACCAGAAGCTGAAGGGGTCTCTCATGTGGTTTTATTCACAGACTTCCTTATAAACCTCTATTCTGATGTAGTGAATCCCATTAACTACCATTCCCACAACGATGACTCCTTCTGGATATAGCCTATATCTCTAAAAAATTACTTTCATGTGCCATCAGCTTCCTCCTCGATGACCACCTTCTTCTTTCCTTTTACTTCTACTGATAGGCATGCCTTCTTCGATGCCATAATTTTACCTTGCCCAATGTCTCCTCTTCAACTTTTCAACTTTGCGAATCAAACCCTACTCATGATTCAATCATGCCCTAGGTGGAAACTTCACATAGACCTAACTTTTTCTCCATTCTCACTACTTCACTCAAACCCTGTCGACCATTCCAGGACATGCAAGCTTCTTGTCACACAAATAGAAATGGTTAGTCACGCTTGGTACATACACCCTTCCACCTTAACTCAATCACTCAACTCTTTGCACTTGGCTCTTTTCTCAAATGGTATCCTAACCTATGCAATAATAAAAAATGAATCCACATTCCATCCTTTGATTTTGATCCCGATTTTTTCTTGATTTAGATGCATTTGATTGCTATCTTCACCTACCAAATATCCCCTCATTCATCTGAACAAATCATGGTTCAGTTCTGTATCAGTACATCTTTGTGCACCCAGCTATAATCTTCTAGTAGGATGCCTTCCTACCCTCTGAGTCATAGAATCTCTTCAGCATCGTGCTTAACTACACCTAGTACCTCGTCATTCTACCTTATGTCCTCGTAGCTTATCATGGAACCAAGACTTACCTTGGTTATATTGTTACTTTCATTCATCTCCCCATGCGCATCCCTGGTCACTTTCAGTGAATCAATTGAGCTGATTTTGACTTAAAGCTACATTCTCCGTAGCTCTCTTATTCCTGTCACCTTTCAATTCCCACAACATCTTTTTCTTGGATAAGAGTACAACCACCCCACACAAATTTATGTGCAGTCCTCTGCACATAAACATTATTCATATAGTAATTAGCTTCATGCATGCAAGCACACTTATTACACAAAAACAACAACTAAATTGACAAAGCATAGCATGACAATGAAGGAAATACATTAAGGAAATAAAATTGAAAACCTAATCTAAATGGCAATACTACCTTATTACAAACACCAAGAAGACTTATTTATAGTAGGGCTTCAACCTACTCCCATTAAAGTAACCTTTAAGGTAGTCATGTTCCATCAAGTGCTTCTAACTGGCAAGCACTTGATTCAAGTATAGAAGTGATAACATACGGCCCCAACCAATGTACTTTGAGCTTGCCTGGATGGCACAAGAACTTTGAGTCATAAAGAAGTACCATTTGTCCAATCTCAAACTTCTTATCCCTTATGTTTCTGTCATGCCATGCCTTCTACCTGGCCTTTTCCTACTTCTGACTCCATCGTGTTATGGCTCGGCGCTCATCCAGTTGAATCATCTTTTCAATACACTCTTCTAAATGCCTGTTCATCAGCTAGACCTCCAGTGCGTCTTATCAATGTGCAAAGAAGGTAACATAAATTCTATAGGGAGAACAACTTCCATGCCAAACACCAACTGAAATGGTGTGGCTTTGTTCAATCTCTTGTAAGTTGTTCTATATGCCCAATGAACAACTGATACTTTGTCATCCCAATCCTTTCTTCCAACATCACAATTTTTTGTCAAAGTCTGGCTCAAAATCTTGTTGAAGGCCTCAACAGTTTTGTTTTCCTGAGGATGATAAGGTGTAGTTTTATGGTGTGCAACCATAAACTCATCTAATAGGATCTTGATTGTCTCATTCAAAAAATGTGTACCTCTATCACTTGTCAAGCTTAAGGGACATCCATATCTTGTAAGAACATTCTCCCATAGAAACCTAGCTATTGTAGCTGTCGTACAGTCCTTGGTAGGTGCTGCTTCTACCCACCACGTGAGATAATTTGTGCAAGTAATGATATAGCATGATCCAGTCCTGCGCGCGGCTGGCGAAATAGGTCCTACAAAATCAATGGCCCATTTCTCAAATGGTTCGGCACTAGTAATCAGTCTCAAAGGCATCTCATCTCTTTGCCCTAGTTTTCCTAGGCACTGACAATGATCACACGCCTTACAATATTCTTTACAGTCCTTATACAATGTCTCCCACCATAATCTAGCAAGTAGGATCTTATGGGCAGTTGGCATCACCTGCATAATGGCCTCCTGCAATACCACCATGAGCTTCTTCCATAATATCCTTATGCTCATGCTCTAATACACAACGACATAATACTTCATCTTGCGTATAGCTTGTAGAGGTCACCACTGATTAACATAAATGGTGCCGCATGTATAACAAGCTGCTTCTTTTCTAATGCTTTCATTCCTTCTAGTGCCATACCTATTCGTTTGTAGAAAGACAACAATGTCTTCTAATTCCATGGGTGCACATTGTAACCTATATAACTGTGCATCCAACATTGTATTCTTCAATTATCTGTGCATCCTCTCCTGAATTGATTCTAGATAAATGATCTGGTCTAGAATTACTTTTCCCTGGCTTCACCACAACTGTGAAGTCAAACTCTTGAAATAGGAGCACCCATCTGCATATGCACCCCTGTAAGATGGGTTTGTTTACCAAGTACTTCAATGCCATGTGATCTATATAAAACACAAATGGTGTTGCTAACAAGTACTGTCTGAAACTTGTACAATGCATAGATCATTGACAAAGCTTCACGCTCTATAGTTGTATAATTCTCAGTTCAAGATAGGAGTCAACTTCCTACTAGCAAAATAGATTGGATGATCTATAATACCTTTGCCAGGTTGAGCTAACACAATGCCAATGGCCATGCCAGAAAGCATCCACATGCACATGAAATGGTTTATCCCATGAGGGAAAGTACAGAATGGGCACGGTAGTAAGTCTCTCTTTTAATATCTCAAACACGCACTTGCTATGGTTCTCCCCAATAAAATGTACCTTTCCCCTTCAGTAATTCTTCCAAGGGTGCAGCAATTTTGGCATACCCTTTTATGAATTTTCTATAATATCCTATATGACCTAAAAATCTACACACCTCACTTTGACTTGGTAGGACTTCCAAGCCTAAAATGACTGCAACCTTGCTAGATCAACTAGCAAACCTTCCTTACAGATTATATGTCCTAACAGTATCCCAAATGGCATAGAAAATATGCACTTCTTGATGTTCAAAGAGATACTCAATTGTCTGCATCGTTCAAACATTAAGTGCAGATTGTCACAATGATCTTTCACAAGCCCATATACTATCCAATCATCTAGGTAGACCTGTAAGAAGTTGTGAATAAAATATTTAAATGCCTGAACAACTATGTGTGAGAATACAACAGGCACGTTTTTCAATCCAAAGGGCATCACAGTATAGGAAAAACTACCCCATTCAGTAGTAAATGTTGTCTTTTCTTGATCCTCCTGAGCAATCCTAACCTGATGATACCCAGAAAATCCATCTGTGAAGGAATATATTTCACGCCCTACAACTCCTTCTAGTATTTCCTCAGTGAATGGCGTAGGGAATGGATCTGTGACACATGTAGCATTCAACTCCCTATAGCCCACACATATCCTAATCCATCCGTCCTTCTTGATACTGATCACCATTGGGCTAACCCATTCTGACTCATCAAGGGGCTTGATAATTCTAGATTTCAACATTTTATCAATTTCTTCTTTTACCTTTTCACGTAAATTAGGATTCATTCTGTAAGGTCTCTTTCTAACTGGTCATGCACCGTCCTTAAGTTTGATCTTCATTTCCCCAAGTGATTCATGCACGCCTTTAAGTTCATGATATCCTCGAGGGAATAAGTCCTGATAATCCCTGAGTAACTCGATGATCTTTGTACCTCCGAGTCTGACCAGTAATCTCCAATTATGGCCTCCTTAGGCTCAGCCTCCAAACCTATATTCACCTTCTTTGTCTTCATGGGTTCATGGTAGGCACGTGTATCCTTGTCTGCACTATCCAAGACCTCACGCACCCCATGTGAATGTTCAATATCTAGGTTCTCAACTTCCTCATCATCCACGACGTAAACCATCTTTCCTTTCTCTTTCTCAAGGCAAGCGTGTTCAAGTAGTATGGAGTCCATTTCTTCTTCCTTTTCAAAACATGCTCCGAACTCTACCTCACCGAATAATTCTTGAATATGCTCTTCTATTTTTGCACTATCTCCCATAGTTAAGTGCTTGACAAATTTTAATGCCTCTCTATAGAGGTTTAGTCGAGAAGTAGTCAAAAGTCTGGATCATTCCTACAGTCAAATCTTGTCAGTTCCCAGTTTCTCAATGTAGTTCTGCATATACATACCAAGCGTGTGTGCATCCTTGTAGTGTAGAATATAATCTATGCACCCAGAGTGAAGGTGGTAATGCTTCATGTCCTACTGTTGTCCAGAGTCTCTCACACTGCTGAATGTGATGTTGAACAGGTTGATCACCATGATAAGTGCATATTTGCGTAGGTGCATTGTTCCTTATAAACCTAGTAGACAAAGTGATTCCAATCTCTTCCCAGTTTATAAGATTATCTCTGTGGACTACCCACCAGTGTGCTATTGTCCCATAGTGTATATACTAACATATCTCTCCTTTTAACTTGATCTATCCACTGTGTTTCCATGGCCTTCAGAAAGGCAGGAAGATCTTTTGTCCCTGTATACCAAGGTACTGTGCTACCTATCCGTCGAATTGAATGAAGTCCATTCTTGTGCGCAACCATGCTTTTCACCTCACGCCCTACTAATTCATATGTACCATGAGCCCAATTGTCACAAGAAATACTCGTAATATCACTAATAGAATGAGAATCCTCCCACTGTAGGATGCCTTCTTTTGATGGCTCATTGACCTCTGGGTCCTGAATAACACGTACATAGACTCTGTTTAAATCCTCCTCACTTAGAGGTTCAACATATGGTGTAGAATTCCCATCTGTCAAAGGTATCACAACCCTTTCCTCCTTGTTTTCAAAGCTGATATACCCCTTATTGAATCTCAAGTCAGCATTATTCGTCATAACACCAAGGGTCCAAGTAGGGCTGGAAAATTGTCTGCTTCTGCAAGTGCTAATACCTCAAAATCCCCAGTGAACTTGGCCCCTTGTATAGTTATAGATGCATCTTTCAAAACTCCTATGGGAGTGGCCTTAGTCTGGTTTTTCCATAAATAACACATTAGATGATGGCTGCAATGGAGGCCTCCCCATTTGTACCCATGCATCTAATGTAAGCACATTTACCTCCGCACCTGTATCGATCAATATGTTGCTCAATAGCCACCCATCCACAACAGCATTCAGAGTAATTTCTTTTTCATAGTCAATGCTATCAGGGGGAAGATTTGCATGCAGAATCTGTCGTCCAGTCTCAAGACTTGCGCGTGGAGTGTTCCCTTTTAACCAACTTCCTAATAGTGGAATAATGTTCTCTTAGCGCAACATCTTGCACACCTCTTGCAAAGATCATCGATATCAGTTTGGACTATCTCTGATGCTTTCTTTTGCTCCTTTAGGTACTGTATCTCACCCTGAAGATTCCTTAGCACTTCCATGGTATCCTGGTAAACTTCCTTCTGATGAGCAGGATCTGGGTACCTCACATGCAAAACCTCCTCCTTGGTGATCGTAGGCTTCTGGTGCAATGCCTCTCTCACGCGTGTTGCTTCAGTGCATGTAGTAATCTTCACTGTCAATGCCTCAGGTCCTTCTGTTATCTTGGGCATCCACTGATCTTCTACCGCGCATTGGATTCTAACCATCCTGACACCTTTGTTTTCTTGCTTATGTTGCTTACTCAGATGCTCATATAAGTCCAGGCACTCTTCATAGCTATGGTTCTTTCCACAGAAAGAACATGCAATATTCTGAGGACATTCACACCTATAGTGGTCAGGAGATCCACACGTATAACATGTTCCATGAGGGAACTCTCCTCTTCCTCCACCACGGCCTCGTCCTCCATATCCACCATGATATCCACGTCCCCTTCCACGACCTCCTTCAAAATTCCCCTCATTCCTATCATAGCATGTTTGATTATGATCCTAATCTTGGTGCTCATTCTTACCCTTAGAACTATCTGTTATACTTGTCTTGTCATACCCCAAGGTCTATAGCATCCTGGATCTGACCAATCAGCTACAATCCTCAGTATCATGGGTCGTGGACCTGCAAATTTTGCAAAAGCAAGATACATTCTTCCTTATCGCGCATTGTAACAAAGGATAGTGACTAGCATCATGATTCAAATGACAAATCTCACAGTCCAACAGTAATGAGCATACAGATCTGCGAGGGAAACTATCCTTGGTGTGACCTTCCACTTCACAATCTGTACACCAAATTCCTGAGCGCGTTTCATGGGCTGAATTTGCTGATAGCTTCTCTAACTACTTTGTCCATAGCTGCAATCTGTGCCTCTAGGAATGGACTAACACCAGTGTCAATGCTCCCAACTACCTCAGCACATGTAAATCTTCTTCCAGTGCTTTGCACGGATCAGTGTATGTCTTATGTGACAGTGCCCTTCTAAAAGGTGTAATCAATCCTCCAACAAACCACTGTGCATGCTGGCTAGCGTGAATATCATAAGATAGCTTAGATAAAAGTGTCTTAAAATGAGCATCATACTCACATACACTCTCAGTAGTGCCTTGCTTGATATCCTTGAGTGCACTTATACTCTTCTGCTCAAACTCAGGGATATGGAACTCTTTTAAGAAAGCATCTCTCAATGCTGCATAATCCACGCAAGTTGATCAGGGTCAAACTTCCTATACCAGCTGTGTGCACGCCCCTGTAATGTAGTGGCGAATTGACTTGCCTTTCACTCAGCAGTTGTGATCCCTTTAGTGCACCACAAGATTTCACACATATGCACATGTTTGGCAACATCCTCTATACCTCTATACTCCGGGAGATGAAGAGACATCTCCATATAGATATTTTGTGGTTGCTGCGGACCTTGACCACCTGATCTAGAACCTCCTATGTTCCCTCTACCTCCAGAACCACCAGATCCACCGGAACTAGAACCACCTATACCTCCTGATCCGCCACCTTGTAGTTGGAATAGGGCCTATAGATGTACTCCCCTGTGCTCCAACAGTAGTACTATACTGTACCCCTACAGTCTGTGAGGTAGTTCCACTTCCAGAGGTGAATCCAACATTCTACGTGCTCACATTCTATGTGGATGATGCACCTAAGAATGCTCCTCCAAATGACATTGAAGTCATGTCTATCCTGCCATTGATGTACTTGATCCCTGACTTACTCCTGCTCTCCTACTTCCCAAGTTAGTTTGTTGGTTACTTGTCATACTAGATACTGAAAAACCAAGCACAAGGGCTAGGTCACCAGGTGGATTAAGATGCACGCCCCACGGTCCAGGTAGTCTCTGCTGCACACTTCTGTGTGAGGCCGAGGGGGGATCTCTATCATGCTTTCCAAGATGGGGGAGTTCCTGATGCTTTGGCTCCATGTCTTCTACGTGAGCTGTAAATCCTTCACGAGCCATCTCTCTCCTCCATGCCATACTCTCTGCAACGGAACATTGCTTCTCTATCTCCCTCTCACGTGCCTCATTATACTTAAGCCACCTTTCCTCTCTCTGTCTCTCTGCCACTAGGTCTGCCATCTTAAACCAAACCTGTTCCTGCCCTCACGCATGGTGAAGTTTAGTTAGCCATCGGTTTACTCTCCAGGTTCAAAGTTACCATTAAGATCTTGATCACCAGTGGAATACCTGCAAATATGTTCCTCTTGGATACCACAAAAACTGGAATTCAGCTACCTCTGGGCAAGAGTACGTCAAAATTGAATATTCCAGAATATAACTGTTTAGAACACCATGAAACCACGTATCCACCGTGCGAGTCCAGATCAGATCAGCATCATAGAGGGCCTAAAATTCTTCCTGTGTCCAGACAAGTGTGTGATACCTCCAATTCCATGTGAGATGCATAAGTAGTAAGCCACTCGTATAGTTCTACTGGAAAGATAGTGAAAAAGCTCTCATATAAGCTGTCATACAGGTTCTATTCTACCCAAGTGCGTGTGTTAAACTCAGATCCACTGTTGAACCATCATGCATATTCTTCCTCCAGATCATGTATCCATTCCTCAATACTTGCTAGAGTTAACTGGTACGTCTTCATCACGAACCATCCTGAAAACAACTGAAAAAGAGGTCCCGGCAATGGAACTAATGATGCAGCCTAGAATTTACCAGATAACACCCTAGTCACGTTGGCACATCACTCAGCCTTGACTGAGTGCTCACCCAAAGTGTGCAAAGGTACCAGGTCCCTCTTTAGGGTTGCTGTAACAGGATGTTAACATGATGAAGGAAGAAACATATAGATTCATAACTAATCCATCATTCTACAATGCATGCTACCCTCAGATCTATGAAAGAACAATCTTAAACAGTAATCATGATTGAATTAATAACATGCACTACTCAACTACACACAGAATGACACTTAGATTCAGCCAATATCTTCCATCTATTAATAAATACAGAAGCTCCTTACAGTATTGTCAATCTATACCAATGCGCATATGGAACTGATACAGTGATTCATTCATATGCGTATATTCTCTATTACACATACATACATCTCACATATCTCTACCAACTCTTCTCTACTATGTACCTAACATCATATATATAGGGTGGGGACTTTCCCTTCACCGCTTATCTATTCCAGAAATAGGTTGCATGCTATTGATAGCCACACATCATTTACAAGCATAGCCACACATGCAAGTGTGTTATCTATAGTCCTCTTGCAGTTAACTGAAGTGTCAATTCTATTCTCAGCTTGTCTCCATGCAAAAACACTTCGATCCGCTTCTCCAAAGATAGACAATGCATGGCATGCATGTCTCTGCATTGTTGGTGTGTTCCGCATGCCATCTTCTAAAAATAGGTCTTCATGCTCAAAATCGGCTAAGTCCTAAAATTTAAACTTGCCTTCTGTGCGCAAGGTCCTTCCTGTCCTTCCATGCCCTTGGTTCTGGGCCTTCTATCCACGCATACTCCTTGTGTGATCTTTGACAATTATTCTTTGATCAACACATGTCGAGAAAAAGGGTGTAGAAGTATATCTTGTAATGTCATGATTTTTTCATGCCATCCTAGCTGAAGAAGTGTAGGGAAGAAATGCCCATTGTCCTCTAACTCTAATTTCTTATGCTGAAATTTGTTGAAGATATCTTTGTACTGCGCTGGTTCTTTGGACGATCTTATGCCACCGGATGGAGAAGTGTAGAGAGACCACCCACTATAACCCCTGAGCCTATGACCACTCCATGGTATTACAAAGGACACCATGTCCTATTGAGGATGCTATGTATGGAGTTCATAGACTGGTCTGAACTCACTTGATGTGTGTGAACTGGTGGTGATACGTTGTGTTAGTGGAAATCCTCAATGATTCCCTCCTCTTTCAGGGTGCATGCAATGTTCCTAGAAGGAGAATGCGGCTCTAAAAGATAATCAACCACACTCTGACTTGTAGAACTCTGCCCTGCAGAGGGAAAAGGAAAGTGATTGGTAAATACCAAGGTGTGCACAAAAGGGGATGGCTAGCCAATACAAGTGTTATTCTGAACACATGCATGTAAATAAGTGTAAAAGACATAGACAATGTAGATAAAATACCAATTACAATAGTGTAAACACACAAGAAAACAAACAAACCACACAAAGTGGGTTTTAAACATGGGACATCACTCATGATGTCGCAAGACATGCAAATCCATCATGGCTGCAAACAACAGTCAAATGTGCACATAAGAAAAGTGAAAAACCCGTAAATAATGGAAAACAAGTAAAACAAACATGTAGTCAAGGAAACATGTAGTCCTACAAAAAAATTGTTGTACATGGAACACCCATTAGCATGTTAGAATGAAAACTGATATGTCAAAGCGTGTAGAAACAAGTAGTAAAAAAATCTAAGTACAAAATGAAACAATAACACCTTTATGAGACGAATGTGGATGCCCCCAGCGACCAGTATAGTAAGGGTAGAAGGTGAGCATCTATGCTTGCATGTAAAGTCCTATATTTGCAATCACACTAAACAAAGGCATGAACATGCATGTTTGTATGATAATAACATATAGGAAAGTATGATAACATGTGTAATAGAATGAACATGCAAAACACTAGTAAGCAAAAGTAAATGCTACCAAGACAATGCAATATGTTGTGGATGGATGGAATGGAATGCTAGATGGAATGATAGGAGCAACAAGCCCCTCGAGTGTATGTAGTGAGTTTTATTGTTTTCCCCCCTCAGCAGTCAAGAATGAACCACAAATGAGAGTGCATCATCAAGAAACAATCGAGTAGTGTTGGTTGTGTCTAGCACACTGCAATTAGTATGTATGTGTAGTGGTGATGAAATGAGACATGGGGAGAAGATGTGCGTGAACCCTATAGCTGAAATGTATATCACGAATTTGTTGATCAGAGGAGTGATGATTTAACCCTAAGTGCATATCACTATAAGATGAATGGATGGGAATATGACATATGGAAAGATGTGCATGGACCCTATTGCCTTAGTGTATACCATGACTTGGTTGAATAGAGGAGTGATGATTCAAACTTAAACGTATATCATTATATGTTGATAGAAGAAGATGATGATTTAGCTTATAATGTATGTCACTACAAGACAGGCGATGAAGTCGTATGAAGTGTAGATGAGTAAGTGGTGGATAACAGAAGGAGGTGATTTAACAATAAGCGTGGACCACTATGTGAGGAATAATGCGAGGGTGGTGTTTCACCTCTTTCTTAGATCATTTCTTGGAAGTGTTAACGAAACAAGTAGGGTAACAAGCATAGGAGGAATACCTATTCAAATGTTGGTTGATGGGTTATTGCGCGTGTATAAATTCCGAATCCACAGCTGATCATGAGATCTTCTTTTTGGCTAGGAGGAACTACCTGTAATGCAAAGCAAGACCACTAGAAGGAATTAAACAATATGGGTAGTGAACTGCCTAGCGTATGCTAGATCCAGGAAGTGTGATACTTCCTAGATGGTTGTCAGTCCACTGTTATAAACAATTTAATGTTGTAAACAAAGTTAATCCTATTGTAATTCGAAATGATTTAGGTATCTCACTTAAAACACAATAAGAAATAGATCTAATCTAACAGGCTAAGCTAGAATAGAATCCAAAGGTCAAATGATTGGTTCTAGGTTCTACAAATTTGACAAAGATCTCGGGTAGATCACAAATAGATGAGGGTGAAATGAAATTTGGTGGGTAGGTCTCTATTCTAGGTTGTATGGGAAAATACAGAGACTGATGTCGGTTAAGGGTAATTGACGGTGATCAGGTGTAATCGGTGTCAGTTACTGTGGAAATCTGGAAATGCCACAGAACAAGCTTTGGGTCTCTTTTGTCATTACACAGAGGACTTTGATTGGTCGGGATGAGGTATTGGGTGATTGGGGTATGCTTTAGCGAGGTTTTTAATGGGTATATGGAGGTGGAAATGTTGGAGAAGGTCAATAGGTGGCTAGGTAAACAATAGATGATAAAATGATGATGAACTGAAATAAACTAGAAAAGTATGACGTTATACTTATTTGGATTCCGGTACTAAATTCCTGTGAGTGAGGGATGGAGGTGTTGATGAGAGTTTTGAAGGTTGCAAGTGATCACCAACTAAAGGAAAGCTTCTGCATGGACTACATTTACATTCCTCTTTGCTTGGTTAGATCAAATCATGGCTGGGATGGCTGTGCAGGAAAAGATGTTTGATCTCCTTCCTTACATGTAGATTCTCGCTGGAATTCACTCTCTGAAGATGTGCTATCTCTCTGAGATGTGTTAATGCTCACCAACCTTCTGTTTCTTGCTTCCAACTTCCAACCTTGAGAATAAGGTTGTTTTGGGGTTAAAAGGGTAACCGACGGTGGTTCCGGCTTAACCGGCGACGGTTAGGGGTAACCGATGTCGGTCAAGGTAGGATTTCCTAGGCTTACCAAACTAGGGAGATCCTCTTGATTTCCTCGGATCTCATGTCATTAACCCATGGATTAGACTAGGCGCTTCTTGTGAGCATACGGGAATGTGGTTAGAGGTAACGTAGGCACTGATTTTTAGAGTTTGGGTAAGTCTTAGTTAGTTATGGAAACTTACTAAGAATAGGTCTTAGATTGAGTTGGCTTGGTGAGGTATCTAAGTGAACTGTATGTATGGATATTATTTAAAATAATATATTTAAATAATAAATATAGTGAGGATAATGCATTAATTTAATTAAATTGATTAAATTAATATTAGTGGGGTGAAGGGGGCCACGACTAGGTGAATGTGATGAAGGGTGTTTATTCGTCGAGGGACCAAAGGGGAGTGTGACCTAATTTTAGTGTCTACAAGTGGTGATTTAGCCTAAAGTGTATACCACTAATGGAATAGTAGGAGAAGTGATTATGTAATAGAATGACTTAGAAGAGGATAATAGAATAGGTGATGATGTGGATGTAAGAGGATAATATAGAATGGGTGAAGGGAGTGGTGATTTACCCTAAGGTGTATACCACTACGTGATGATCGAAGGCATCCTAATGTAATGGAATAGTTTGGAATGGAGAAAAGTGAAAGGAAATAGGATGATATAATAGGATATAGCATATTGTAAGAGGATTATGTAAATGTGATGAAAAGAGTGGTGATTTAACCTAAGGTGTATACCAGTATGAGGTGTGATGATGAGTGAGGGTGATGATTGAGCGTAGAGCGTTGGTCACTAGTCTGATGAATGTGATATTATAACATGTCAGCTATAGGTAAGGTCCATTTGATTGGTATACCCTCGGAAGTCGAGTATGGACCTGTTGGTCAGAAAATCTGCCGTGAGGGCAGATCTATGGATAGACGAGCCAACAGTGTGCAGGGCATAGCCCCTCTTTGAGTCAGCAAAGTGAAACTGGTTTATTGCTATTCTACCAGCAGGAATTTGTGCAAGTCTCACAATATTCTACCTTTGGGGTTTGGGATCTCATCCCAGTAGAAGTATTTCCAACTTATAGAATAAGGGACATAAACAAGGTGGGGAGATAGGAAAGATTTGAAGGGAGAAAAGAAATGAATTCCAAAGCAGAAAGGTCAGAGGGTCTATGTTTTGGGTTGGTAGTAAATAGAGCCGAACTTACTCACATAGACGAACAAAGCAATATTGATGAATAAATGACAATAAAGTAGAAGTAGATTCAACAAAACAAATATACAGATCTAACATAAGAAAGGTCTGATGTAAAACACAAGTATTCAACACAAAGTCTAAATAGTGTATTAATATTTGTTACAAAAAGTTCAAAGCCTTTTCTTCTTACTTCTATTTTTCATCTAAAAAGTATCCACCTCCTGAATACAACAAGTATTCAAGTATTTATATAAGAAGAGAAGGAAAGAAGGCAAAAGCAAACCAACCACCTAATTAAAAAATATCTACAAAATATCTAAAAGTCAACTGTTGACTTTTGGCAACTTGGTGGATGACATCATCCCATGGTACAACATGGATGATGTCATCGTTTATGCCAACATACTCTTAGATATTTACAAAAAGAAGAAGAGAGGAAGGAGACTATTTATCATCGTGTCGCAGTCGAAAGGGAGTGTCCTACTTCTGCTGTTGCTTGGGAGAAGTGATGTTGAACTGGGCCCAATATTCCATGAACTTGCTGATCATGGGCTGAAGTTGATCCTTGTGGCGATCGCTGATAACTTTGCAAGTTTCACGTTCATCCATGAGCCTTTCTGGGAGCTTGGCATATTCGTTTCCTGCCTCTATCAAGAACCCTATAAAGTCATGACAGGCCAGAAGGTTGTTGATGCATTCGGTGTTGAATGTGGCTTCTGGCCCTAACCCTTGCGAGACGATCTCCTTGAAGATCCGAATAGTTTGGTCTGCCTTCCTCAGGGAAAAAGGAGTGAGCAAGCCTAGGGACATTCTCAGGATGATTTGCTCCATCTAGTGCATATCCTCCAAAGCTTCCTCTTTGACTTTATCTATCTTTTCGAGGACAAACTCCAACTGATCGACCTGGTAGTCCAAAGTAGAAAGGATTTTTTTGGGCGCTTTGGGGTGATTGAAGATGCCGAACTTAACCAGATCTTCTACTGAATAGTCGAGCATTTTCTGGAAGGTCTCATGTTGGAGCCTAGCATGGTCCAACTCTTCGGAGATGGGTCCTGCGATTGCCTGGAGTGCCTTGTTCACCTGATTAATGTTCTGATACAACTCGGGGAACTTGACGATTACTCCCTCACTTTCCTTGAGGATTTGGTCTCTCCAGGTGGACACTGCCATACCCTGCTCGCCGATTTTGGCGTATTCATTTATCTTATCCTGGCTCAGGGGCTCAGGAGTTTCGGCGGTAGTTGTAGGAGGTGCACTGCCCATTTTCTGCAAGGCGTGGAGAAGATGTTTATTTTTCTCCTTTAATAGCCTCTTTTCTTCCTTTGCTTCCTGAAGTTTCTTACAAAGGGCATCCACTGTAGAAAGGGCCTCTCCTTGAAGGCTTTCTAAAGACGTTCCCATCGTGACTTGGGTCATTGTATAATCTGTCAGAGACAAATCCTTTTTATCCTTCAAAGGATTGGGATACGCTATCTCCATTACTCTCTCTCCTGATGCACTCTGAGAGAATCAGGTTATAGGCTTTTGCTTCTTGGCCCCTTTTGATGGGATGACGGAGAAGTCCATCAGTGCGATAGGAACTTTCCTCTTTTGTTGGCTCAGGTGCTGAGAGATCCATGCTGGACTTATGGGAGGGGGACCAGAAGTAGAAGAGGGAGCAGCTGCAGTAGCGGAGGGAAAATGCGTTGAGACACTTGGTGGCGGCATTGAATGAGAGGCCAACGAAGTACTTAAGAGAAGAAGGGATACTGCAAGGGAGGAAGACGAGGATATGGAAGGGAGCTGAGAGATGAGAGAAGAAATAGTGGGGGATAGCTCAGCGAGAGAAGAGAAGATGGATGATGAGGAGGGGGGAACAGTAGAAGATGGGGGAGAGGATACGACCAAAGGAACGGTCACTTGGGTCACACGAGGAGGAGAAGGAGGAGAGGGAGAAGGGACAGAAGGGACCTCAGTAGTTGTAGCAGTGGCAACATCCTGAGTGGATGTGCCCATCGAAACATCTTCGGCCGCTTCTTTCTCTGGAGATAACAGGCTCACAACCTATTCTTATGCGGCGGAAGGGGGACTCTCAAGAGCCTCTTCCTGAGTGGAGCTTGACTCGCCCTCCTTATGTTTGCCTTTTACCTTCGGTAGATGTTTTGGTCTGACAGGTGCGTTACCCAATGGAGATGTAGTGAAATCTACCCTGAGGTAGATGAGGCCATTCATCCTACACCAGTGTTCTGTCCGCCGCAGAGTTTCTTTGACCCTTTCTTCAATGGTCTGGAGCACTTTGGTTCTGTCGATTGCAGTAAACGGCCAGTTGTCCCCGTCCGTGTCAAGATATACTTGATCAAATTCATGATCGGTAGTTTGATAACCCTTTGGGACAGTGGCCACGCCGTACTGAATGATCTCTACCAGGGCCAGGCGAGAATGGTCCTTTCTTCTGAGCTTGACCTCATGGTACATGTCGATATAAATGTCCTCGATCTATGAAAGGTAGATAGGATCGAGTTTTTCCCAGGGAAGGTAATTCCTTAGATCGAAAGTGGGCCTTGCCGAGAAGTTGTGCTTCAGATTGAGTAGTTCTAACTCGACAATCATTTCCCGGGCTTTGTGATGAGACACGCAGGTGTATCTGCCACTGTGAGGGGGACAGGAGTTCCACCCTTCTTCCTTTTCAAGCACTTATCATGATACGTTATGAGCTGTCTGGATAGCTCTAACAGGATCAACTTGGGGCCCCGGCATATCTCGGCAATTTGGTGGGCTCACCCAGGAAGTTAGCTGCCCTAAGATAGGTGAAGGTGGGAAACTATGTGAATAAGGCCCCCCACTTTTCCGTTGTTGTGATGATGCTCTTGGTCATTTGACCGTGGGTCATGTTGGGCCTCAATAGGCAGACGATGCCATAGAAAAAGGCATCATTGATTTTGGTGAACTGTGAGATGTTGTTCTCCAGCTTCAATTCTGGGTAGTACTCATATATCCTTACTTGGGGCCAAACCCCGCATCGGCTCAATGCTGGATAATCCCTTTCCGAGGCTACAGCGTAAACTACGTAGGATTTCATGTAGAACCTCCCCATTGTGGTGAGTTGTTAGAGCTTCTCGGATATGGTATTGCTTATTATCTCTGCCCACTCGAAGCGTTGATCAGGTACATTATTGCTCATGGTCTCCAGGTACCTGAGCATCCACTTATGAAAGTAATGGGTGTCAGAAAGCCCAAATACTCAGCTTAGGAACGTGATAGTATCACTTAGTTCCTCGGATAAGTTGCTTCGGTGAATAACCTGTGGCCATCTGGTTACCACCTTCTTGTTCTTTAAATACACTTCATTCATTAGCTGCATGCACTGGTCTTCAGTGTCCTCCCAAGCCTTGGTGCAGTCTTCTTGGCTTACGGCCACAAAGTGCCGATGGTGAGGGATGCCAAGCATGATTTCTAAGTGTCAGGTAGTCAGGTTGATTATGACTTCCCCCTTCTCATTTTGGATACACCTTGTGTCTTTTTTGTAACAGCGAGCCACTACCATCATGAATTCATTGTTCACTGCACTGACGAGGATCCCCCCAGCAAAGTGCAGTCCACTTCCTACTAGTTTTTCCATCCAGGGACTCCCTGTGACCCTCCTGGTTCTGGCCCAGAAATATTCCATATCGATGTGACCGAGCTCTGAGTCTCTTATATCCAGGTCACATTCTGCCTGAGACTCGGGCATTCTGACCCTTTGGTACTTGTACTTCATCTCTTCCTCTGTAATCTTGGCTTTACCCTTAGACTTGGTTGGTCTCTTGCTTGATGTAGACATATGTGGATCTAAATTCAGTTGCTGATCTGCAAGAAGAAGAAGCGAAACCCAACGCAGAAGATCCATGTCAGCTGTTAGATCTCCCATTAAAGCATTGACAGAAGGAAGAGTGAGGAGTTAGCAATTTTAAGGTCTCAGGGTGCAGGGCGCATGAACACTGCAGGTTACAGGGTTAATAGTATGGCACACGGAAGAAGGGTGTTACACAGAACAAATTAGCGCCAAAGGGCACAGGGCGCATGAACACTGCACATGACATTGTGTTATTGTAAGTGGAAGTGCGCCTGTGTCATTCATATGCATTTTACGTTGGGCACAGATAATTTTCATGTTGCATGGGGACAAGATGCGCCAATGGCGCATATATTTTTCATGTTACATGGAACTTTGGTGCGCCGAAGGGCACAGGGTTGATGTGTGTAACATAGGCTTTATGTGCACAAAAGGGGAACTTGGCGCAGCGTAGGGAAGGCTTGCATGACATTGTGTTGCTGTAAGAGGGGATGCACCTGCGCTGTTTACACGGTTTTATACTTGGCGCAAGTAATGCTGGTGTCACATGGGGGCAAGGTGCGCCAATGGCGCAAATATTTACAATGTAACACAGGAGCTCGGTGTGCCAAAAGTGCGGGGTTATTGGGTGTTGCAAGTAAGAAAAGTGCGCCTTCTGGGCACGACTGTATTTTATGTAGCAAGAAAGGTGAATGCGCCAAGAGGAAAACAACGTTTCAAACTCATCTTTTCAGGTTTTCTCTATCCTGACAGGCTTGTGATCTTTCAGGCCTCTTTTACAGGGTTTTCTTAGACGGTGAAGGGGCACAACAAAGAGATCCAAGTGGTGATTTTGAGGCAGAGCCCTCCCTACCAGCAGATCTGGAAAGAGAAGGAAGAGCTTGGGGGAGAGAGATAGCCATAACAGCAAAAGTGGGGGGGGGGGTTTACAAATCCATCTATCCCACCACACAAACAAACAGCCAACAACAAAACTAAAACATGAGAGTAACAAGGACCACTTACCTGGAATATATAGAATGTGAGAGGCAAAACGGGGTCCACGAACGTGACACGAGGACGACAGGCGTGCTGACAGGTGCAGAGGAAAAACCTAATCATGTGTTTTTCTGACTAGTGAAAGTGACAAGGCGGATGCGCCTATATATAGGCAAAGGTGCAATAAATCCGCCAACCACTTTTTTTAAGGGGCGCATCAAAACTCGTGTCGACACGTAAAACAGTGCGCCCTTGGGCACGGATAAATGCTTGTCAACACAGAGATACTTCTGCCTTTGGCATAAGTTTACGACTGTCAACATCCTATTCCATGCGCCCTTTGGTGCACCAAACTACGGCGCAATAATTAATGTGCCAACATGAAGGCACATGCGCCTTGGCGCACGTAAGAATGGCGCATCACGGGAAGGCACACCAAAACATGTGTCGACACCTAAAACAGTGCACCAAAGGAAATGAAAGGGGGGCAGATTTACTCTATGTAACATAGATAAAAGGTGCGCCCAGCCAAAAGGGACCAAAATGGCTAAGTTCGGAAAACTAGATTTCCCGAAAAGGGATTTTGTGACGTTCCGAACGCAGAGGGATCCACGACGAGGGACTGGGACAAAATTTGGTATGGTTACCTATAAAATTGCCCTCGTCAATTTTACAGGATAACAGGACCGAGGAACTAGAGTGTATCATAGGGTGACGTGCGCAACATGTAGAACAATGTAGTGCAGATGACCAAGGTATGTGAATGGGTGGTGGAGAATGAGCAGTGGGTATGGAATATAATGCAATAGATGTGTAAGTAGAAGGAGAATGTGTAAGGATGATAGATATAACTAGACTCAAGTATAAGAAAATCTAGTGTAGACTGTAAAATGTATAGGATGTATGGATGTCATAGAAAATTAGACTCAGATATGATGATGACTAGTGTAACGTGTAAGAGATGGATGAGATAGAAAGGACTAGTAGATGTGGTATGTATAGGATGATGTAGGATGTATATGTAGTGTGGACGATATGCTGATAGGTGCATGTAGAATATGTGATGGTAAAATCTAGACTCGTATACAACATGACCTAGTGTAAATGTAGAAGGAGAGGATGGAATGAAAAACTAGGCTCATATAGAATAATGACTAGTGTAGTGTGTGTCATGGATATATAATGTAGGATGATCGAATGTAAATGTATAGGTCTTATAGTGCAGTGTGTGGGGTTCATTGTAATGTTAATCCCTTAACAATCTAGTGTGAACCAAAGCACTAGGGTGCATCATCGAGTAACGAGGGTGTGATAATATGTGATGAGATAGGTAGAAAGGTGATGTTGATAAGTGATAGATATGAAGTGTAGGACATAAAGGGGGATGAGTATGTGAAGCGAGGGGGGAGGAGTATGTCATATGATATGCCCCTAGTAGTAATGTGAGAAGAGGCTATGTGAACTCGTCAAGGAGATCGTCATCCTCTGGGTCAAAGTCAAATGGATCAAAAATTAGCAATTTGGCAGGCTATAGTATAAGGTTGATCATGTAATGAGCCATTGAGAGACAAATGGTACATGCCCATAGTGTATTCTTTGTCAGTAAATGGATGATGTGGACAACTGTGTACGTACCATCGAGTGAGGTTGGGTGAATGGCCAAGAAAGGAACTATTGCAAATGAAAATTTGGACGAAGGGCATGGGGAATGAGATTTCAGTGCGATTATGATCTAATGTACCTCCAGTGTAAGTAAGCCAGGAGTCCCCTAATGTGAGTGGTGAAGAACAAGGGGTACACAGTAGATAAATGAGGAGATCAAAGACACACAAACCATATGTGGCAATAAGGGTAACAAAACCATAATATAGATGAGAGGTGTGAGTAGAAGGCTGAAGGTCATCAAAGGTAAAACTAAGGCAAGCTAGACTGATATGAGAACAGATGGTTTCTGTTGGGAATTAGGACTGTGGAAATGGAAACAATTCCCCAAAATCTATAGCAGTGGAAGTGTAAACTAGATAAATCCAAATCAAAACAAAGTACACATACATAACACAACATATACCGTGGATCACCCAATGTGGTCTATGTCCACCAAAGATAGAGATCTCATATATATAATAATGATTAAGAGTACAAACTAACTCTTCCCACAAGATTACAATGCATCTCTCCAAGAGTATCTCCTCTCCTCCAAATCTCTAAACGGATCTCCATGAGTGCACTACATCCGTGCCTCCAAACACCACCAAAATATCTCACATAACCTGGAACTACTACATCTCTAAACTGCTACCAAGTTCTCTATGGGTCTATGACAAGACCTCTCACATGGGTCTACCAATGTAACAACCATGACTGTACACCAAGAAGTAAGTTTGTCTCTCCATCACTACATAACTTGTGCAAACATGAAGACAACCTCCTCTACAATATCTAGATCTATATGGATCAACAATACAATATGATCTCATGGATCTACAATACAAGATCTCACAACAACTTGTGGATCTAACAATATAAGACTAGATCTACATGTATCTACAAGAATAACCTATATGTGCTTTACATACTATGCAATCCATTACAATGATACAATAACTATACAAAGGAAATACAATAGAAAATGTTACCCTCTTCTCACCATTTAGATGTACATGCTATTTCCTCTTGTCCAGCTCCTCTCTATGGAAGCTCTGTCTTCATGTAACATGTTCTTTCTTTCTCTTCTTCTTCATCCTCTCAATCTAGGAGAATCAAGGATCTAACTCAATCCTTCTCTTAATTAACCTTCTAACCCTAGCTTTCATGCTTATATAGGCATATAAAAACTTAGGGCAACTTATATATGCATTTACAACCTTTACATCAACTTTATAACAAAGTTATATCTAATTCACGTGAGTTAAATATAAACTTTCACACACAGGTAACTGATGCTGGTTACCATGACCGGTGTCGATTCCCTGACCTGTTTCGATTACAATGTAAACCAGCAAGGTGTAAATCATGTTATTTTTGAAGCAATTCAGCTCCACAATCCTAACATTCTCCCACTTGGAGATAAATTGTTGAACTTGTATGTGTACCTGTACATCACCATCCTCTACATAATGTGAAGAACATTTTTTCTTTGTATCAACAATTCTCTCAAAAATAAAACCAGGAAGATCAAACCATCTTCTCAAACCAAGAAGATAAAATCATGACTTACCAAACCTACACAAAGCTACAACTGATTCGTGAAACCAAGCCTCAAGCTCCCACTGAATCATAACACCATACAATTTTTTGGTATTAGGCAATCAAGCCAACCAAGCTCCTCATGCAATAATTCATCATGACTAACACACATGTAAGAGATCCCACTAAAACTAAAGTACTGAGCTTCAACTGCAACAATAGCCATACCTATAAAACCAACCATGTTCTCCAACCATCTATCCATGTCTACATGTAACCATCAATGCAACTGACCAAAGACAAGTCAAACTAGAATATGCATAAGCAAAACAAGATCCTGGGTCAAGACAATCCAAATGATTTCTACATGCAACCCATGGTTAATTACTCTACAACACTTGCACAACTCAAAGAATCCAAATACTACATTCTACAAATCCAACCCTACATAAACAACTGGCATGTCCAAGACAACCATCCATAGATAACATATCTATCAAGGAGTAACATAGTAACAAGAGGAAATACAAACATCCCCTACTCATGCTCAAGGCATATAAACCATTCTCATAGGCATCCATTTGCAAAACAAATATTTGCATCATCATATACTCACAAAATAGAATCTATCCACATGTATAAACTTGCCATATACATCCATCCATATCATCAGGCTCTCTAGAAGCTCCAAGTCTCTCACCGACTAACTCCAAAACCATATATGAATCCTATGCTCATAAATGTCAACAACAACAACCCTGCTAACCATGCTACTAATAATTAGTGCAAATACCATCAAAAAATTTCATCAACCTCCGGCACAACCATCTAAGATGAAAGCAAACAAGTGGTACCATCCATAAATGGTAAATATACACTGTTGTCAAACTTGTAACAAATAGATTTTCCTTCTTAACCCTTTAATGTCAATAAAATTTCTCTCTCTTCTTAACCCAGCTAAACAACCATCAACTGCAATCCCATAGGGATATCCAAGCACTATAAATAAAACTAGAAGTGACGTTATCATGCAATAAACTCAAAATACCTAAAAAACCATGATTGTCCTCTAAAACAACTTGTGCCTCATGCCACACAAAAATGTAGCATACTCCTCTCACTCTGCATGTGCATATATGTCCAACCTACAATGCCACTAACCATGGCTTGTTCCCACTTAACTTGAAATCCCCTACACTGATTCTAATCACCAAGCTCAAAAGCTATATATGTCACTGAGAAATAAATTAAATGAAAGAAAATATAAGTTGATTCCCTTCTTATCAAAGAATACTTCTACATCACAGAAGTTTGGACTTCTTGTGAAGTAGGTGAATCAACTTCTTTTCATCTTGTGTACTCAACATCTTTCATCACCTGCAACAATGTCTAAACATGACTTTTCATTGAGGATCCCATCCTTAGACTAGATATCCTTGTCCTCAAGATTCCAACATATCCCAGAAATAAAATTCAAGCTCACCAAATATCCATGAAGCAAATTTTACTTGTGCACACAATCCAAACATAATACCAGTTGCTTCAAATGAAAGAAATAAAACATGAATCATATAGATATACCCGACTCAAAGTCTCACTTGGCTAACCGAGCCAACTCTGTCATCTTTCTGACCCAAACATTGAAGTGATCTACATTGTTTCTTCTTGTACACTCTGTGCAAGCAAATTGATCCTCCAAAACATGACACTGAACCATCCATGCCCTCTTCTGTTGTAAAAACCTAGTACAGATTCACTGCCACAGAGACCGACCTTGGTTTTTTGACTGGTACCCAGTTCCTCTGTGACCAACACCAATTCCCTGACCGATGTTGGTGCTGCTGGAATGAACACAATGCCACAAAATTTACATAGTACACCAAACCAGGTGCCTACTCTGACCAAAGCCAATAACTATGTTGAGAAATTTATTTCAAGAAGCATCCAAATCTCATACAAAAAACATTATATCAATAATCCATGTAATAAAATTGCATCAAGATGAAATACATCACCTTATTGGCACCAAGATACTCAACCACATCTTCAACTAAAGAACATGCTTCTCTTATGGAAACCATGTCTTCATTATGTGTTACTACCTCTCTATTGAATCCCGTGCATCTAACTACACCAAGGATTCATAACTGCTCCTCTATCTCATACTTAGATCTGTAATCCCAAATCATGCATGTGCAAACAAAACATACATGCACTATAATACCAAGATAAAACCATACCTCTGTAACTTGGATTTGTAATCTCACCAACATGATTGTGTCTCCAAGAACTACAGACACCTCAACAAACAAGACACATTCCATGCATCTCTCAATTTCTTCAAATTTTTGATTTTCTTTTTAAAACCAAGTTGCCCAGTAACTGACCACGGTCACCCTGCCAACGTCGGTTGCCACCTAACCGATGTTGATCATTATATTCTACAACAACCTCACATTTCTAGCTTCCACTTGAGATTTAAATCTCTTCATGTGATTTTCACATAAGGAAAAAAAACCCTTCTCTCATACACCTACCAGTAAACCACTAACAATATACTGAAGCAAAACCTTGATATGAAATAACCAAGCTCTAATACCAGTTGTTGGGAATTAGGATTGTGGAAATGGAAACAATTCCCCAATGTTGGGACCCTGATTTATTGGCTAAGTACAAGAAGGCATGGGCGTGCAAGGCCTTGTTAAAGAAGGGCACGTAAGGTGAAAGTGTGTAGGACAGGATTCTAGGAGGGTTTAATAGAACAAGTAGCCCATGTGCACGTAAGGCAAAGTAGGATTTTGGGACTTAGCCATATTTGGCATATCAGGCAGGACACGTGAAAAGCATGACCCGACTGTGCATGCAGAGTGGATAAGGTGCCAGCCTGGTGACAGGTTGGCCTAGGAAGGAATATGCCCTGCGATGGAAGCTTCTAGAAGACCATCATGGCAAGGAGTGGAGAGCTCAGGCCTGGAGGAGCATGCTCCCATGGAGGACCACATTTGGACACTTGGTGATGGATCTGAAGCCTCAGAAAGGTGGGTTGGCAGTTCAAGAGGCCTATAAATACAAGCACCCATAGAGGAATTGAGATATAGATCAATAGAGAGCGGAGCTCTGTAGAAATGTTGCGAGGAACTCTATTGGGTTGGGTAGATGACCTATAGGGAAGGATGTATCAAGGGGTTTGGGTATGAAATTTTCCTTTCATGTTTAGGAGGACTCTAATCCAGTTATGATGTATGACTTCGGTCTGCCATACTGTGATATTCTGTAATGGATCTAATGCATGTGATGAGGTTACGGGTATGATGGAATATAAATATAATAGACTCTGGTTTATACATATATTTGCGTAGTTCTGTTTCATATGTGTTATATGAATGAATATAAACTCCTATACATTTCCTTTTTTGTTCAGTTCTATAAATTGTTAAGTATCCTTTTGTCTGAATGACTGCATTGATCTAGAAGCCATTCTGAGCTCTATGATGAATGTATGTCTCGTGTCCACTCACTCTTTTTAAGTTCCTATCATAGATGATGCTTTCCCACTTAACTCACATAAAAGAGAGACTCGGCACCCGCGCATGCCTTGGGTGAGCACCCAGCACCCGCTGGGTGATAGGCCAGTGCACATGGGATTCCCTTGTTCTTTGGTGGGTGTAAAAATGACTACATCTTGGTTCTATTGTCGGGACCTCTTTTCAAAGTTGTAGTGGGAAATAACATACATCATGATCTGTGCAATGAGTGATGACAAAATGCCTAACTCTGGAAAGTGTTGAATCATGGTTCAAGAGCACGGAGGAAGAATTTTCTCAGAGATTCAACACTGGGCCTGAGTTTGATGCATGCAGATGGGTAGAAGAGAACCTCTACCATGAGTTGTATGAAACTTTCTTTTGTTGCTTCCCAGTAGAGCTGTATGAATGGCTCTCAGCATATGCATCCAGATCAAGCTGGTATTATAGATCATGCACATGTGGACCCAAGAAGAGTACCAGAGGCTGCAAGATGCAGATCTGACGTGGACTCATGTTGTGGATCATTGGTGGAAAGGAGTACTGGCTAGCTACACTCTGGAGTATGTTATTTCTACATATTCTTGTCTAGAAGTCACTGAGTTTGAGTTTCTGTGGGAGCCCAGAGGATCATTTCTACATGTTATTCCTTTGGCAATGAAGATCTTGATCATTACCTTGAGTTTAGAGGCATTTCCAATGGCCGGCTAAACCTTCCTGAGCACTGGGCAAGGAAGCTAGGGTGGAGGAAGATGGCAGATATTGCACTGAGAAAGAAAGGGAGGAGAGATGACTCAAGTATAGTGAAGCACGTGAAAGGGAGATTTCTAGACAACGTGAGGTTGCAAGTGTGATGGATCTATGGAGGCAGATGTTGCGGGAAGGATTTGAGGTTCACGCAAAGGGACATGGAACCTGAGCAGTCTGTGCTACCCCATCTTGGAAAGCATGGGAGAGAGACCCCTTCAGCTTCTGATGAGAGTTCATCATGCAGAGAGAGAAGAGTCGTTGGCACGCATCTAAACCCACCTAGTGACCAAACCTTGGCACTTGGTTTTCCAAATCAGAGGAGTGTTGATAACACAGTTGGTATCGGTGGGAGTGACCGATCAGCACCCAGGAGGTATAATTTCTCATTTGGAACTTCTATGGCTGCACACTCTATTCCAGTGTTTGGAGGAATTTTTGGACAAGGAGAAAATACACAAGGTTTGGGTAATGCATCGGGGAGTGGCATGGGGCATACATCTGGTAGTGGAATGATCTCGTAGACCATTGGCACATGCAGTTCAGTGGGATGTTGGGGACACTAGGTGTGACCACTTCAGGCCCATTATTGGCCACAGGAGGGTCTGGAGGTGGAACTGGTGGATCAGGAGGCACATGACCTGGTGGATCCAGTGGATCTAGTGGAGGAAACACCAGAGGAACACCGGAGGAAACCAAGGATCTAGACCAGGAGGACAGGGGCCTCAGCCACCTCCTCAAGTAATCTTTGAAATGTCTTTACACTTTCCAGACTACCAGGGCATAGAGGATGTTGCGGAGCATGTTCACAAGTGTGAATTGCTATGGCATGTGAAGGGGATCACAACCCTGGAATGGAAGGCCAGTCAATTTGTAACGATGTTGCAAGGGCACACACATAGCTGGTATAGGAAGTATGACCCCCATCAGATGGTGGTAGATTACACTGTATTGAAAAATGCCTTCCTAGCAGAATTCCACATCCCTGAGTTTGAACAGAAGAGCATCAACGCCCTCAAGGAGATTCAACAGGGAATGGCAGAGAGTGTGCGGGAGTATGACGCATGGTTTAAGACTCTCCTATCAAAATTTCATATGACATTCACCCTTCACAACATGCTCAATGGTTTGTTGGAGGGTTGATAACACCATTTAGAAGAGCATTATCTCATAAGACTTTCACAGACCCGCACGAGGCGTTAGAAGCTTGCTCTGCACACCGAAGCTGTTGGAAGTGTTGATACTGGTGTTAGCCCATTCCTGGAAGCTCAAATCACTGCTATGGCTAAGCAGCTAGAAAATTTATCTGCAAACTCAACTCATGAGACTCGTAGTGGAATGTGGTGTATGGATTGTGAAGTAGAGGGGCATGCCAAGGATAGTTTCCCCCAGAAGATAGTACGCACCATAGCAGTAGACTGTGAGATTTTTCATGGGGACCATGATGCAAGTAGATGTCCCTTGTTGCAGTGCACAATTTGGAAGAATGTATCTTGCTACTGTAAGATTTGCACCTCTACAACCCATGATACTAAGGATTGTAGGCTTATTGACCAGATCCATGAGGCCATTGATCATGGTGTGCGCCAGACCAGCCTTGCCAGTAGTTCTAAGGGTGATGAATGCCGTTATGAGGAGCACATAGATGGAGGCACACATGGAAGAAGTTCTCACATAGAGGATTTCATGGTCATGGTAACCATGTGGAGGAGGAAGAAGTGAGTTCCCATGGGGAACATGTTATAATTGTGGATCCACAGAACATTATAAACGAGAGTGTCCTGATCTATTACAATGCTCATGTGTGTGGAAAGAAGCACAAGTATGAAGAGTGTCTGGAACTCTATGAGCATATGAACCAGCAACACCAGAAAGATAAGGGCACTGCTATGGTGAGCATAAAAAGGGTCCAATTCACAATGGATGCCAAGAGTGGCACGTGAGTTAGAGCTAGAACCTGTACTGGTGACAACGCGTGTAGAGGCCCATGCATGCCAAGGAGATGCCCAGACCAAGGACATTGGTTTCTAGAGAGGAGGTACCACATGGAAAGTACCCAGACCCTTCCCATCAGAAAGAAGTATACCAGGAGACTATGGACGTAATTAGGAGTTTACAAGGGGAGATACAGTGTCTCAAGGAGAAATCAAGGTAGGTGGGGCAGCGGAAGGATAACGAGGTTCCAAGAAGTGACCTGGATGAGGTCAAAGAAGTATGTAAAATGTTGAGGCAAGAGAATATTATTCCCTTGCTGGGAGAATGGCTAAGGGAGAAGGTACCACGCACTAGAGTAGAGCACGAGAGACAGGTTTTACATGCAAACCTTTCTCCACACAGCCTTGAATATGACAAAGAGATTACTCTGAATGCAGTTGTTGATGGATGGCTCCTGAGCAATATCCTCATCGACACAGGAGCAGAAGTGAATGTTCTTACCTTAGATGCTTGGCATCAGATGGGAAGGCCCGTTGCAGCCATCTTCAAATGTGTTGTATATGGAAAACAAAACTAAGGCAATGCCCATTGGAGTATTAAAGGATGCAGTGATTACCATTCAGGGGGCCAAGTTTACTAGAGACTTCAAAGTCTTGGTGCTCGCCAAGGTAGACAATTTTCCAGCATTGCTTGGGTGCCCATGGTGTTACAAGAATAATGCTGACATAAGGTTTAACAAAGGATATATCAGTTTCAAAAACAAGGAAGAATGGGTGATCATCCCTTTGACAGATGGGAAGTTGATGCCCTACACAGAGCCATTGGGAGAAGAAGTCCTTGATAGAATATACATGCGCTCAATCAGGATCCTGAGATAATTCACCCTACAGAAGGAGTTATCCAGTTTGAGGATGCCCAGTCTATGAGTGATACCACAAGCATGGCATGTGACAATTGGGCACACGGGACCTATGAGTTGATCGGATGACATTTAAGAGGATCGGTAACCAAGGTGACAAAGGCATGTACAGTCTGGTGCCTGGGAGGAAGAAAACTACCAAGTTACTCGGGAGGGGCTAATCCAGAAGATTTCTTGCGAGAAATGGAGGCCCATTGGAGAAATGAGAAGGAAAGGAGGAAAATGTTTAACTACAACCTACTCAGAACTGTTGCGCACTAGTGGGTGACACATCGGGAGAACCTCTTGGAATGGCGCAAGGTGAGAATTGCCTTCTCCATAAGGTTTTGTAGGAGCAATGCGCCCACGGCTATAAAAGACTACCATGGTAAAGAGACCGCTTCCTTCCATATCCAAGCATGTGAGACAGCCTGGATGGGAAGCACAGAAGCATTACCACCTTCATTATGGGTTCACAAGTTGTACTCCACCCTGTAAGGTTGTGCACGCATGGTATATCCACTCAGAGATGCATCGTCAAACTGGTAATTGGAAAGAATTGGTGGCTGATCTCATTCAAACATTTGAGTATCAGAGTACAAAGCCATCAGTACATAAGGCATTTGTAGGTAGTCAAGTGCCTTACAATAGGGGATAGTGCTATGGCAGGAAGACAAAATACAAGAATTGCTAGGTGAACCTAGCCTGGAGGTGTGCTTTGAGGAAGAAGAAACAGAAGAGATACAACTTGAGCACATGTGTATAGAAAAAGAAAAGGGGAAGATGGTGTATGTTATTGATGGGGAAGAGGTGAAAGCTTGGATGTTAACCATTCTTTAGGGACGCATGAAGTCATAGATAGTGTTGATGAATGGGCACACACCTACCATGAACCTTTAAAGATGAAAAAGGTTAACATCGGCTCAGAAGTAGAACCCAAGGAGGAAATCATTGGAGACTATTGGTCAGAGAAAGAAGTCTCTAAAATCATTGATCTGTTACGTGAATTCCAAGATTTGTTCCCACGTGGGTACCATGAGCTTAAAGGCATCCACCATTCCTTGGGGGAGATGAGGATAAAGCTGAAGGAAGGTGTGCACCCAATCAGGAAGAGGCCATACCAGATGAATCCCAATTTACGCGTAAAGGTCAAGGAGGAGATAGACAAAATGATAGCATCAGGTATCATTGAGGCTGTGGAAGAGTCAGAATGGATAAGTCCAATGGTGATTAGTATCAAGAAGGATGGGAGGATAAGGATCTGTGTTGATTACAGGGACCTGAATGCAGTGTGTGTCATTGATCCTTTCCCAACCCCATTTACTGAAGAAATCTTAGAGGGAGTGGCAGGACGCGAGGTCTACTCTTTCACAGATGGATTCTCGGGCTATCACCAGGTAAGGATTGCGAAGGAGGACCAGAGAAAGATGAATTTCACCACTGAGTGGGGAAGTTTTTCCTATACAGTCATGCCTTTTGGGTTGAAGAATGCACCTGTTGTGTTCTCGCGCATTGTGGTGCAAGCTTTCCAGGACTTCATCCATAAATTTCTTCAAGTTTACCTAGATGATTGGACAGTATATGGGTTAGTGAAGGACCATTGTGACAACTTAAGGTTAATGTTTGAAAGGTGTCGGCAGTTGAGGATATCCCTCAACATTAAGAAATGTGTCTTTTCTACCCCATTTGGAACATTATTGGGGCACATCATATGTAGGGAGGGCTTACTAGTAGATCCCACCAAAGTTGCAGTAATTGTGGGATTGGGGGAGCCTACTAGTCAAAGCACAGTGCACAGATTCCTTGGACACATGGGTTACTACAGGAAGTTCATCAAGGGATACGCCAAGATTTCCATGCCTTTAGAAGAGTTACTTAGACACAAGAGTGCCTTCCATTGGGGAGAGGCGCAACAGAAGGCATTTGACACTTTAAAGGATAGGCTTGTCACTGCACCCATACTATGATTCCCCTCTTGGGATAAGCCCTTCCATGTTCATGTTGATGCCTCAGGAACCACCATTGGAGTAGTACTTGCACAGCCTAGTGAAGGGATTGTTGATCATCCTTTATGCTTTGCAAGCAGGAAGTTGACACCAGTGGAGTAGAATTATACTACAACTGAGTGTGAGGCATTGTCAATGATCTACGCACTTCACAAGTTTAGACAGTATTTGCTGGAAACCCCTTTTATATTTTACACTGACCATATGGCATTGAAATATTTAGTGAACAAGCCCATTCTACAAGGGCGCATATGTCGGTGGGTACTATTGTTCCAAGAATTTGAGTTCACGGTGGTTGTCAAACTAGGAAAAAGTAATTCTAGACCTGATCATTTGTCTAGAATTGATTCAGGGGAGGACACACAAAGCATTGAGGATACCATGCCAGATGCACAACTATTTAGGTTGTGGCATGCACACCCTCAGACTTAGAAGATATTGCAGTATTTCTCAAGACAGGTGTAGCACCAGAAGGAATGAAGGCATTGGATAAAAAGTAGTTAGCTATACACTCCGCGCCCTACATGTTGATTAGTGGGGATTTATACAAATTAGGACGTGATGAGATTCTACACTGGTGTGTGCTAGAACATGAGCCTAGCCATAATAGAAGAGGTGCACAGAGGTAGTGCAGGTGGGCACTATGCAGGTGATGCCACTGCACGCAAGATATTAATGGCCAGATTATGGTGGGAGACCCTATATCAAGACTGCAAGGAATATTGCAAGGCATGTGACCATTGTCAGTGCATTGGAAAACCAGGGTGAAGAGATGAAATGCCTTTGCACCCTATTCCCAGTGCCGAGCCATTCAAAAAGTGGGCTATAGACTTCGTAGGCCCTATTGCACCAGCCACACATAGGACTAGATCACGTTATATAATCACTTGCACAGATTACTTGACAAGGTGGGTAGAAGCAACACCTACTAAGGATTGTACAACAGCTACTGCAGCAAGGTTCCTATGGGAAAACATTATTACAAGGTATGGATGCCCTTTGAGTTTGACTAGTGACAGGGGTACACATTTCTTAAATGAGACAGTAAGGATTCTGTTAGCAGAATTCATGGTGGCTCATCACAAGACTACCCCTTACCATCCACAAGAAAATGGAACCACGGAGGCATTTAACAAAATACTAAGTCATACCCTAACAAAAATTTGTGACATTGGTAGACAAGATTGGGATGACAAAGTATCAGCCATTCTTTGGGCATATAGGACAACCTACAAGAGGTTAAATAAGGCCACACCATTTCAATTAGTGTTTGGCATGGAGGTTGTCCTACCAGTTGAATTCATGTTACCTTCTCTGCGTATAGCACACGCAGGAGGATTGGCTGATGAACAAGCACTGGAAGAAAGAATTGACAAGTTAATGCAATTGGATGAAAGATGATCACTCGCCAGGTGGAGCCAGAAGACTGAAAAAGCAAAAACAAAAGGCATGGCATGATCATCACATTAAGAACAAAAAGTTTGAGGTTGGGCAGATGGTGCTACTATATGATTCCAAGTTTTTGTGCCATCCTGGGAAGTTAAAAGTCCATTGGTTGGGTCCCTACATCATCTCGTACATCCTTGATTCAGGCGCATGCCAGTTACAAGCACTGGATGGGATGAGATTTCCAGGACACTTCAATGGGAGTAGGTTGAAGCCCTACTATAAATAAGTCTTCTTGGTGTTTGTAATAAGGCAGTATTGCCAGATAGTTTAGGATTTCCTTTAATGCATTTTTATTTTCTTGTGTTTCCCTTTCTCATTGTTGTTTTGTGTTGCACCTTGGGCACCGGTAACCTCATTACTTTTTCAAAGGTTGTGAATGCACAGAGGACCGCACATCATTTTAGTGTGGGGTGGAATAATGTAGGAAAGTGCAAAGTGTGAAGTACCAGGAAGGATTGCGTTGGAAATCCCAGTTGAATGGCCCTGTGGAAGAAAGCGCATAAGAGAAAAGGTGAACGAGGATGGTTGGTATCAGGATAAGGCTACATTTTGGTTCCATACAAGGGAGAAAGAAGCACAAAAACAACATGAGGTAGGTGAGAGAAAAAATCATGTGAGGATGGAAGAAGTACCTTCAGCACTGGTAACACGCGTGTAAGAGTCTTCTGTCAGATAGATTGGTTGCACGCCAGAAGGTTGTAGGATTGTCCATGCAAGGTTGGGCACGTGAGTTGGGGTGCTAGAGTCTGGCTTAGTGGAAAAATCCACAATAAGTGTTGAAGTACGGTGGTAGGTGAAGTAGCATTTAATGCTAAAAAGTGGGAAAAACTATAAATAGAAGGTCGAGCACTTCATTATGGACATTGTGAATACAAAAAAAAAAAGAGCTCTTGCGAACTAGGGTTTCCAGAGTTGATCCGTGTGAAGAAAAAATTGAGAAATTTAACCATGAGTGACTAGATTTGATCTACAAACCAGAAGGAAAGAAGTTCATGGGCGTAGAGAAAAAGAGTTGTGGAGAAGCATCGTCTTGTGAAAGAGGATATTCCAGTTAGGGTTTGGCAGCTAGGGCACGGGCTGAAAAGGGTTTCTTCACAAGTTTGAGATCTGGGACTAGAGAAGGTAGAAAAGTAGAGAAAGTAAGAGAAGTTGAAGTGCTAAGATAACCTAAACCATGGCACCTAAGAAACCAACTATATCACCTAAGAAGCCCAAAGGCAAGGGCAAGGGCAAAAGGGAAAACAACCAGAAACCCCCGTAAGCATGAATGAAGAATGGTACGCAGAGATGCAGTACCCGATGGGGTTTTTCTCAGGAAAGAATGGGAGTCCCACTTAAGAAACATGATGGTGAGTGATTACAACCATCACACAAGCATGACAGAAAAGGAAATGGCACTGGAGTTGGTGCACCAACAAACAAAAGGACACCAGAGGGTTTACCTATTTATAGCGACGAGGTAAAAGTGAAGTTGGAGAAGGTGGGATTATTGCAACTCTATGAGTTGCCTTATTTTGGAAAACCTGAGCACCTCTATCAATGGTTGATGTCACACGTACATGAGGATCACTTTTACTTCACAGGGCAAAGATGCGCATAACTCCTCAGCTGATTTCAAGATTCACAGGCCTCATCTGTGAAGGAGAAAGTATAGATGATGACCTGAGTGACAAGGAAGCCATCAAAGCAACCGTCGCCACATATGATTATAAGAAGGGGTCATGATACTTTGATATCGCAGAGATCCAAGACCCTGTCATGAGAATGGCCACATGCCTGGTGACAAAGCTAAATGACCAAGAAAGGTGGACACAGGTAAATAAGGCCTGGTTAAATGTGTGCAGGAAAATTTTAGAAGGCACCATCTACAATTTGTCTTCCTTCATCGCAGATGAAATTATCAGCAGCGCACAGGAAGGAGACAAGATACTTTTTGGCAATGTCCTCTTGACAATTGTGTTTTCAGAGATCGAGTGCCAGATGTGGTAGATAAGTTTGTTTGGGAATATCCAGAGGAAGACCCCTCACCCGTGAAAATATTCACAAAGTACACTTGCATACCATGACGGCTGCTCACAAGGCACACCTGGAAAAATGGTATAAGCACTTAAGGGATGCATTCAGGGTAGAGTGGAGGATCCCAGAGTAGCTGTCAGTGCTTGTTGATGGAGAAGCCAAATTTGTGGTGTACCAACATTTCTGCATTGGCATATTTAAATTGACAGATGAAAACATGGGCCCCTGGTGCAAACTCCCCTTCTCCTTCACCACTCAGTATTTCCAAGCAGGGGTAAATAGGTTTAAAGAGGCCAAAAGACTAAGGTTCGACCTTAGTGAGGTAGATCAAGACCATAGGGAGCTTGCGTAAAAGCTCATTTACCCCAAGAAGTGCACATACGTGGAGAGGTATGTCTCCCACAAAGTTCAAATGACAAAGCCCCTGACTTTTCCAATAGTAGGAGAGACCACGGCAAGGGTATATCTGCACATAAGACCAAAGTTTGAGAAGGGTGCATACCTGGAATGTGATGTCTCCATTCCTGAAGACCCCATGGGAAGAAAGAAGCCCGTGCCGACAAAGAAAGGAAAAGAAGAGGTGCAAGGGAAGAAGGCACCAAGTGTCCAAAGTACACCACAAGTGGGCGCCCCAGGGACAAGTGCTAGAACTAGCACTTACACACATAGGAAGAGGTCCCCAAGTCAGAGATGAGGTGCACCAGAACAAGAAAATCCTATCACAAAGGAGAAGTCACCAGAGGAGGAAGAAGAAAGAGCTGAATCTCCTATACTGGAATCCCTAGTTAGGAAGAAACAGAAGGTGATGGAGGAGGCTGATTCGGAAGACACAGAGAGCTTGGAGGCCTACAGAGGAGAGAGGGATGATGATGAAGAAGATGAACCTGAAGGAGTCCAGGAACCACCAGTGTTTGATGTGCATGATTCAGAGGAAGAGGGCAGAGAAGAGGAAAATGAGTTTCTCTTCGTGCGGAGGAAGGGTAGCTAGGAGGAGGAAGGCACCCAAGATAAGGGAGGAAGTGAAGAAGTGAGTACAAAAAATCAGACTCCAAGCCTCACGCAGGAGTAGATAAATGAGGTGGCAGAAAAAGAAGTGGCAAAAATCATTGAAGCCTTGGTAGAACAAGAGTTGGAGCACAACGCTGAAATAGTTATGAATGAAGATAAAGAAGAAAGTGTGGGAAAAGATCACGGCAGCACAGGAGGAGGCCCCAGTTTGACGGTATGTATTCCTAAGGGCACGCACATAGGAGGAAGATGCACAGAGATCCAGAGACCAAGAATGGACTATATTGATGATCCAAACAAGGTGTTGTGCATGTTTCCAAAGCACAGTACCAACAGAGAAACTCTTGGCTATGAAGTCATTTGATGAGGAAGGTGCATACCCTCAGATGAGGAAAATGCTTTCTTGGGAAATTGAGTCCCACATCGATGAGCCAGAATTCAAGGTAAGCCAAGGGGCAATAATGAAGGTTCCTGAGTCAAAAGGAGACAACCCCTTGGTGAGCGCTCAACAGCTTCAGATGAACAAGTCTGTAATGCTTGAACAAGGTCTCAGTTGAACTAGAAGCTAGGTTATTTGGGAGGAATGACAGGGTAAAATTCCTAGAGGTAGAGCTAGAGAAGAGGGAAGAAGAGCTCAAAGAAAGGACCAAGGACTTAAAGTAGGAGGAACTAATCAACGCACAGCTAAAGCGTGAACTAAGGGAAGAGAAGGCAAGGGTGCGTGAGGTATACAAGAAGGTAGAATCCATCACAGATGCCATTGTTTTGAAGCATCTGACCTAGCACCACCCACAAAAGTATGGATCTTCCCTGGAGTGCCTAGAAGACTTAACACGTATCCTCACCATGGAGAGGCAGCCACTGGCCTTAGAGTCCATGGAAGAAGTATCAGTGCACCTAGAAAGGGAAGACAAACTGAAGGTTGTAGCAATCATTTCCAAGTACAGACAAGGTCCTTGCTGATGTAAAAATTGCTACCAAAGTTGTTGAGGCCACGTATGACAACTGTGTAGATAGGGATAGAGTGGTGAGCATTCTTGTCACCACTCATGAGGTAGAGCTCAAATAATTCCAAGAGAAGAACAAAGGGAACAGAGCAGAGTGGGATAGGATCTTAGCCAAGGTTGAGAAGAAGTCCAAAGCCATTGAAGTCCTACGAGGTTCAGTCAAGAACTGGCTGAAAGGGTTGTACCCACAAATCACAAAGGGGATGGATGCACTTGAGGATGTGGGCAAGCAACTGGAAGGGGTGGTTGAGGCAATGAATACTCAAGGAGACAAACTGAGTTTTGATGAGGTAAGCACCCTAGTCGGTGACCTCTGCCAAAGAGCACAAAATGAAGTTGATGCCTGGAATAAGTTGGAGGCCAAATTGAAGAAATATTTTCCTCTCCTGTTGCAGTAGTAACAACACTTCCCCATTCTTTCATCTTTCCCAATTCTTCTTTCCCTTATTCTTTTCCAAATCATTATTTCTTCCAAATCTGTTGTAATTCTTTATTCTTTGAAGACGTGTTCCCACGGTGGAGAACAGGCATAGTGTGGGGTGATGTTGGGACCCTGATTTATTGGCTAAGTACAAGAAGGCACATGGGCATGCAAGGCCTTGTTAAAGAAGGGCGCGCAAGGAGAAAGCATGTAGGACAGGATTCTAGGAGGGTTTAATAGAACAAGTAGCATGCACGCGCGCAAGGAAAAGTAGGATTTCAGGGACTTAGCCATATTTGGCATATCAGGAAGGACACATGAAAAGCATGACCCGACTGTGCATGCAGAGTGGATAAGGTGCCAGCCTGGCGACAGGTTGGCCTAGGAAGGAATATGCCCTGCGATGGAAGCTTCTAGAAGACCATCATGGCAAGGAGTGGAGAGCTCAGGCCTGGAGGAGCATGCTCCCATGGAGGACCACATTTGGACACTTGGTGATGGATCTGAAGCCTCAGAAAGGTGGGTTGGTAGTTCAAGAGGCCTATAAATACAAGCACCCATAGAGGAATTGAGATATAGATCAATAGAGAGTGGAGCTCTGTAGAAATGCTGTGAGGAACTCTATTGGGTTGGGTAGATGACCTATAGGGAAGGATGTATCAAGGGGTTTGGGTATGAAATTTTCCTTTCATGTTTAGGAGGACTCTAATCCAGTTATGATGTATGACTTCGGTCTGCCATACTGTGATATTCTGTAATGGATCTAATGCATGTGATGAGGTTGTCAGGATATGATGGAATATAAATATAATAGACTCTAGTTTATACATATATCTGCATAGTTCTGTTTCATATGTGTTATATGAATGAATATAAACTCCTATACATTTCCTTTTCAGTTCAGTTCTATAAATTGTTAAGTATCCTTTTATCTAAAATGACTGCATTGATCTAGAAGCCATTCTGAGCTCTATGATGAATGTATGTCTCGTGTCCACTCACTCTTTTTAAGTTCCTATCATAGATGATGCTTTCCCACTTAACTCACATAAAAGAGAGACTCGGCACCCATGCGTGCCTCGGGTGAGCGCCCAACACCCACTGGGTGATAGGCCGTGCACATGGGATTCCCTTGTTCTTTGGTGGGTGTACAAATACAGTGTAAGCATGTAGGATCTAGGTATGGATTTACAATACAAGAGTGCATCACCGGGTAACGAGGGTGTGTTGTACATACCGGAAGTGGACTATGATGATGACAATAATGCGATAGAGATGCAAGTCATTACAGATGATACAATAACTGGGTACAACCATGCTAAGTGAGGGGGGTGGAAGTATGTTACCATGTGATACACCCCCTAGTATGTACCTGTGGGAAGAGGCTATGTGAAATCATCAAGGAGATCATTTTCCTATAGGTCAAAGTCAAATGGACTGGGATGTGACGACATGGTATGTAATTATATGAGGTCTGATCATGTAATGATCCGGTCAAGGTGTAAATGATACATGCCCATGGCGTATAACTCAATCCTTGTCTAGTGAATGGGGGATGTGGGAAACCTATGCTGTGTACCATTGAGTGTAGTATAGGTGATATAGCCAAGACTTAGGGAAACTTAAATATGTAAATAAAAACATGACCAAAAGGAATAGGGAATGAACATATCAGTGTGACTTGGGTCCAAGTTACCTCCGATGTAAGTTAAATATCAAGAATCTCCTAATTTTAGTAGAGAAGTATAAGGAGTACGTGGGAGATATACCTAACCAGTGTAAAATACACACAAGCCATAAGTGGTAGTGTTCCCTGAAAAAACCATAATATAGGTGAGCAAGGATGAGTAGAAGGCTAAAGGTCCTCAAAAGTAAAACCTAGAGGAGCTAGGTTGACATGTGAACTATACTAGTTTCATCACATGGGTAGGAACGAATGGGACATGTTCTCAATACATGATTCATAGATGAAATAGGGTGAAACGTGAAGGGTTGGTGAATGTGGCTAATACTGGAGCTGAGGATGGGAAGATACATCTGTCACATGGATGGCACAGGGGGTGTTTGATGTGGAACTGATAATTGTAGGAAGGAGGTGAGTGCAGAAGGGATATTGCATCTAGTTAAACAAATAGCACCCTCAAGTGGTGGTAAATGAGGTTGATAATCCATAGGATGAGGTTCATTTTTAGTATCAATATGCGAGGAATATGGATACTAGTGTGAGGATCATGGATACAATATTGGAATGGATCACGATCTCAGAAGATATAGTATACTAAATATGATCATGTAGGAATTTGACACAATAGTGGATTGTAGAGCCAACAACTTGCATGTAATGAATCCATGGTCTGCCTAACAAGAAATTATATGAGACAAGGAAAATCAATAACAAAGAAATATAGTAGGGAGAGTCTTAGGTACCTACAGTTAAAGGCAAAGGTAACATGTGTCCTAGACATGGATGAATATAACCATCATAAGCACATAGAGAGAAATGGAATAAGGGCTAATATCACGTGCAGACAAGTCTAAAGCTTGGAGAACAGGACATAGGGCACAAATTAATCTTAGAGCCATTATTGATAAGAGTACACTTGACAACAACATTATAGATATGAGACATGATATAAAGTGGTGGGTCATTATCAAAGGGGTGGATATCCGCAAGAGAATTTCCTTTGAATACTATATGTTGATGGATAAGGCCTCGACAAATGTGTCATACAAGGAATTCAGATGCATGTCAGTAGAAACATCGGTAGTAGTAGCAAAGAGGGTTTGAACATGATGAAGAAAATTAGGATGGGTAAGTAGGTATTTAGTGATAGAAATATTCATGGTAATGAGAATGAAAAAGACCTAGAAGGTGCTAGAAATTACGATGTCGGGTTCACCAAAATGATTAACAAAAATATGCCCTAAAGGGGGGTATTTATGGTTCTAGTGTTAATCTAAATAGGAGGACTAAAATTCTTGTGGAACTAAAGCAATATGAAATAAATATAAATAAACTATTCTAAGTGAAATCAAATGCCAATATGTAAGAGAAAAGTGAGGAATAGACTCAGCTGATAATAGGAGATTGTCGTAGGTTTTCACAGTTTTGGAACTGGAACTCAGCAGTGTAGATGAACACTCAGGGGCCCTGTGAAGGGCAGATCCAAACTATCTGAAGTGACAAAAGCACCTGGGAATGTACTAGGGTGCCCTCATATGCGGTCTTGGGCACTCGAAATAGTGTAAATTCTCAAAATTCATAATTTGGCACGGTCGTTAAGTGTCTTTGAATACTCTTTGTCTGTCGCACTGGATTCGTTGGATGAACTGGATGATGCCCTACACAAGAAGAAGAAGAAGGGGTCAGACTGACCTCAGCCACCAAACCAGTGGACTTATTTCTGAGTGTTTCACTACATTACGGACCCTGATGTAGTTCTTTTTAGTGTGTGTATGTCATTCCCTAGGTGCTCTCGTGTCAGTTACACTTTGTGAAATAAACGAGCTATGGTAGCTGTAGAATATGTAGATAGTTGAATAGAATCCCTCCTCCTCTAAGAATGTGTGTGATGCAGACTTCTTAGCTTGAATGTATGGTGCTATGTGGATGCAATTGATGCAATAGATGTAACCCTAGATGGAGTGATAGTAGTGATAGGATGTCATGACCTAGGACCCTCATTATGGTCTTATAGGCTTTATATTTATATGGTTCTCAAGTTTAATTACGTAAATTAATCTTGACTAGGCTGACTGAGAAGAAGATAAGGATTACCAACAACTATAAGTGACCCAAAAAAGAGGTGAAATAGGTTGTGCACATACCAAGGCACCTTGGGTGGGACCAGGGCCGCCTCAGAGTGCCCTAGTAATAGCCTGGGGCACCCTGATTTAGGGCTAGAAGCTCAGAACGGTCATGAAATGGGCTGATAGGTATAGAGAACTACACATGAAAGAGGGAAATTAAAAGATAAGAAAAGGTGGCCAAAAGGTGGGATTAATTAGTACTTTGTACACTTGATATGACACGTTGACTCAAAATAACACTACAGACTTTTTTGAAACAGAGAATTCATCACACACCTGATAATTTCTTTGAGATTCAAAAGATAGACTGACATAGACCCAACTCAGAACATTTCAAGAGGAAGACACAGATCAATATGAACATGTATCAAGATAAACATCTTGTGAAAGATATTGATGCATATATCCTTCATGAAACAACAATTTTGACAACTTCTTGACTATCCCTTTCACAACTTTAACAAGTTATTTGCACCTTTCAAGTAACTCAATTCCTTAATCCCTGTCTTATAGTAATTATGATCTTATAGTATTTTTTTAAGTCTCTGTATCAAATTCACTCATTATCATCTACCTGTGATATAATTTCACAAATTCATAATCCACACTTTGTCAACTGACTTTCTGCCAACTGACTTTCCAATTTGATTTACTCTGTAAGAATTGATCCTTAAACTAATCACAAGTTCTTATCCTTAACTATCATTTGACTTGATTGGTTTGGTGCTAATTCTGTTTCTCCTTCACATTCTCAGCAAAACAGTTTAGCTGCACATCCAAGGTGACCATATCAACAATTTCATTTACCGCTCTTTCTCAAGTACAATATATTGTTATACAATTCACATTCATTATTCACTCACACTTCAATTTGTCTTCTCACACACATATATATTCACTGTCCGTTTGTAAATATTTCATAAGAACAATTAGTTCATACTTAAAATTGATCTTTTCAAAGCTTCAAAACTCTGTGTTATCTTCTCTATTCTCTTGTCAATGTATATTATACTCACAGTTTCTTCATACTAGTATCTATGTTAAAAGTTTGAAATAACATTACATAAACAACTACCTTTTCATTTTCTTGTAACTTCTTTTTGGACACTTTGACTTCAACTTTCCTAGAAGCTCAAAAGACTTGTTTTGGAGCCACTTTAGAACAAGACAACCAAACTTATCTTTTCACATTCCTTGACATTTTGAAGCCATTTCATACCATCAAGAGCGACCTGAGCTCTTCAACTTCCATATGTTTTCTTTCAAATTTGATATAACTCACTTTGACTTGTACATTTAGAAATTTCTTCACAAGACAACGAGTTTACGTTATAGTCATCACAAAGAGACTTGTACTCAACATGATTTGCATTGTGCCAATATTTTCTTGACCCTTACTGGGTTTGAAATAATTTAGGTGTGATGAGAGAATGCATTCAAAGTCTTGGAGTGCAGCTATGATGATGCAAACTTAATTCTTAACTAGAAAACATACAACTGTGTGAGAGAATCACATTCATTTTCACCATTTTGCATGAGGAACCACTGATACAGTCAGTTGGTTTAAGAGATCCTTGCATGTGAAGAGATAGAATCCATTCAAGCATCAAATAAGATTCCAAATCCTTGTTACAATCCTTTAGATGGTGATTCAACTGAGAAATTATTTGAACTCTAAGAAATTTGTGAGACCAATGAAGAAACACTGATCTTACTAGTCTAAACATATTTTTGAGGATTTTTGCTAGCAACTGCTCTCTCTACACACCACTATTTGAGATGATTCCTTTAGCAAACTCTTCTTAGGCCCTTCATAGATATATTTCCAAATTTTTGAGTCAAATGGTTGGATAAAACTCTTAGTTCGAACATATGGGACAATACATTTTCCTGGAGCACAAAAAACTTGATAATTCCTTCAATATTTAATGAAATTTGAAACTTTAATTTTTTTTGGCTTGTTGAAATGATTACTTACCTCCTCCACACCATATTCATTCTTGAAAGACTTTTATATACTCCCAGTAAGATAGAGTAATTGTCCAAAAACTGCTAAAATATAGTGCCCTTCATTTGTATAGATAGCTTGGATTGAATTCTCACATGTTATGTCTTTTAGAATCATGGTATCATCATTCATGCTAGTTCTAGATCACTTGAAACTACCTAGACAATTTGAAATAGCCAATTTTATAGCTTTGATATGCTTGAGAAAGAATCTTACCTTCAATAGCCATGATAGTAGGTAAGAGAACCAACTACCTTATCATTTTGTTCAAACATTTCACTAAGGAAATGTATAGAGTTACTCTAATCTCTGCATATGAAGTCAAAAATTCTCATAAGAAAGCAACTGAAAAGGATACCTTATGACTGTGACTTCATGAATGAGAATGATAGGATTTTTGTTAACTTCACTCTCTAGGACATTATAGATATCATTACTTCACACCTTTACTCCTTGAAAAGATATTTGTGGATAGATTTAGAGCCCTTATTGTAACAATTTTATTGATGTTTGGTTCTTGTGCAAGTTCAAGCTGAGAGCATCATCTAGACATGATCAAGGACTTAAAATGTTATATGCAACTTCAAGGAGATTTTACCTTCAAATACCTTTTGAATCTAGAAAACATCATGAATGAATTATTAAGAAATATAGAAGTGATCAAACAAGAGTTTGAGATCAATTTCATCTTCTTTCTCTTATTAATTCATAACACAATTCAGGAGAGAGAAAAATTGATCCACAAAAATACTCATATGTTTTCAATGACAAGTCCAAATGACTTGAAAAAAATTTCACTAGTTCATGCTTGGAATCCTCTTCAAAAATTATTTCTATGATTTATCTGAAGAAGACACTGTATTTTTTACATGAGTGCTAAGAAGCTAGGCAACTCAAAATGAGCTTTTCAATAGACCAGTTTTGTAAAAATTTACACAGCTAGCTCAAATGACCTCCTGAGGACCTAAAATTTTGCATGAATCACAAGAACACCTTCCTCCATCATCTCCCATGATTTTTTTGATAGTAATATCTCTGAAATTGTCTAGCCCATCTCATTTGCATCTAAGAACACTGTTAGTTCTCAAGACAAACTTTTATGCAGTATAGAAACCTAACTCCTGGCGCTGAGCTAAGCCTAACTTGTGCTCATACATGTTGTAGACACTCTTCCAATGATTCTCTCATGCTCCTATGAACATTTCAATAACCTCAACACCATGAAAAGACTCATACAGACCAAGACAACTCCCCATCACTCCAATGCTTCTTTTGCACCTAAATACCATGGAGGAGCTTGATGAGAGACCTAACAAGGTCTCAAGCTCTCTTTTTTCTTCTTGAATGATTTTTATTTTTCTGATTCTTCATTTGTTAAACATACTTCTTCTTTTGATCAGTCATATTCTTGGAATCCTTCTTTAGCACCTTGACTAACTTCTCCCTTCTTCTTGTATGTATGAGTTTGATGCTTGGGTCTTTGAAACTCTTTCTTCAACTGAAATACATCACAAAACCTTACAATGTGCCCAACCTTGTGGTACCTAAAGCATTCAACCTACCTTCCTTTACACTCAAAATCCTTGTGTCCAAATTCATTACAAGAATAACAATAGCCATTGAATTTGCTTACATACCTTCTTGTGTTTGATGGCTCATTTTTGCAGTACTTTGTCAGATGTCCCTTCTCATGATATTGATAACACTCATCTCTATATCTTTGTCCAAATTTTTTCTCTTCCTTCTGTCTCCCATATTTATGTTCTTGAATCTTCTCTTTGCAATCTTATTTCTTTTCAACCTCAGGATTACACATACTAGCCCTATGTCCATAAGCACCACACTTGTAGCAATTACCATGAAAAACAACATACCTTTATGCATTAGTCTACCTAAATGATGATTTTCCATGAGATGAAGGCCTTGTACTACTTCCCTTGCTTGATTGCATTTTTCCATTTGACCCTTGACTTGATTCACCTTTTATACTCTAAACATGAGTTTTCTATGAAACCTAGACATGTTCTATCACCATATAACTTTTGTTTTCCTAACATCTTATCCAATTTTTATTTGAGATCTCTTAAAAATATGATACCTTACCTGTCATGATGCTTATCTCTTTATTCAGTCCTTCATTCTCTTTCTTCAGTTCTTCTTTCTCTAGCTAGAGCTGCTCTTGAGTTGAGTCTCTACACACTTGATAACTTCCTCTAGCTACTCTTCACAGTTCTCTACACTTCTCCTTATCTGATAAATATATCCTATCCTTATCACCAAAGATCTCCCTTTAGCTTGTTAAAGCTACTTCCAAGGGCCTTCTCTGATACTAATTGTTAGAATTGACAAGGGACTGAGAGGGGGGGGGGTGAATCAATCCTTTAATAATTCTTTTCACTTTTCTATTCAAAACATCAAGCATATACTTTTATACATTAATACTGGATCAAATAAAACTCATTAAAGATATGCATATATATCAAGAACACAAGAAAAATTATTTATTGGAATATAAATCAGATTACAAGTCGTCAAATAAGATTACAATCAACAACAGTATATCACCAATTAATTGCTTCATTCACATCCTCCTCATGAAACTCTAACTAACTACAAACCTAGAAGAGACTTCCAGGGGTTTTGGTCTATGCCCAAGTGGTTTTTCTTTGCAGAAAAGTTTTCTTCAAAATGAAGAGAAAGGATTGTTACCAAAAAATCATCTCACAAATGAGCTTACATGAATAGATATACCTCTTAGGCATGACCTTTTACCTTCCACTTGTCACAACTCTTCAAATCACTCATTCTTATGTCTTCTAGATCTTAAAAGTTGTCCACAAGTATATTCAGATTTTTATTCACATGGTTCATGGTCCCACCAAGTCAAATATTGTTATTGTATTCTTGTAAACTTGCCACATTAGCCAAGATTCTTATTTAGGCTCATAGGTGTGCCTAAATCAACTTCTACAAAAACAGTCCTACAAAACCATCTAACTAGACCACTTCCACTTATCCTCATGACCCAAGTAATATATAAAAATTAATATTATGATGTCTGATTTCATTAAAATTTACCATCAAGATCCAACTCAAGGTTTAACACATCAAGAGAACACCATTTTGCAAGACTTTCCTGGCTGATTTCAACATCTCTGAATTTAGTCTTTAAGAATTAAGCTGATACATACCTCAAATATCTTCATCATGAGGAAAGTAACCTATCAATATGGAAATTTCATGAAGCATAATATCTCAACCACCTATCATACTTCTCCAATTCATATCATAAGGCTTCCAAAAACTTGTATCTTTGCAACTGGTCTGGCTAGTCTTGAAAACACAAAAACTAGTCTTCCATACAATGTGGTCAAACACCTCCAACGAACTTTTCATGGAGCTCCTTATCACCTCCAACACTTTATTTTGGATATATACAACATTTTCAGGCATTTATACCCATAGGTAAAATGGAGAGAGTCTCATCTTCATACCCATTCAGACATGCTTCTCAAATAGGCCTAAAGGGGCAATTTTGGCTCAAATCACCTTTAAGCAAGAAATGACTTATGAAAACTGAACCAAACACTTAAAAAACATCATATGTACACATTAAAATATGGATCAAGGTAAAAAACAACATCAATTAAAAGCAATTCAACATGGTTACCTTCATTCTTCTTCACTAGCTTCTCAAAACAAGTTTCTTTTACCAAATGCCAAAATATGCAACCATTACTCCAATTTTATCCAAAATATTAACCTAAGAAACTTCATGAAGTTTTATAACACATTAACAAAATCATCCACCTCAAATTTGAGCATTTGTTCCTTTAAAGATATTTTTCTGTGCACTGAAATCTTCACAAAATACCTATTTTTCAGTGGGGCCCACCATGCATCATGAGCTCAAAATAATCATGGAAATGTTCATTGAGGAGTCCTATTCATGTTAAAATAGGTTTCCAAGAAAAAATTTTGAGTTAAGACACCTATCCAACTCAATTTTCAAAAAATAGTCCAAACTGGGGTTTAGAGGGCTACAAACATGCTCACAAAAATGGATAGAAACTTCTAAAATACCCATCCAATCACCAAAATACTTTTTGCACCATAATTTTATCTAAAATTTAATCCATTTTTTTATCTTATGTGAATTATCTGAAGGAGGCTCCAAAATTTTTCTTGACTGCTAAGAAGTTTGGTGCTCAATTTGCATACTTTAAAAAACTGGGGTTTTGGAAATACTTGTATACGTTGCAAGATATTCATCCTCAGCTTCTGAAAATTTTCTCGCACCTTAGGGACACATCCCTATAACACCTCAAATTTATATTTTTCTTTGGTTCATCCTGAGTCTTTCCATCCCATCTCATTTAGGTTCCTTTTAGTATCTGATTCCTGGTTGTTGTATTATGTTGACCTGTAGAAGTGCCTAAAACACTTCAATAGCTACATATGAGGAATTTTACACATCATATGTCATCATTCCATGATCACACTATGTTTTTTTTTGCATCATCACACATTGGGTCAACATTTCACACCTTGCTTGTTTGTGAATTACTTAAGAAAACTCCATACTAACTTGTTTCAGTCTCATTCACCTGATTTGTCTCTTGTTTCTCTTTCTACACCTCATGTGCCACCTCATGATGATCCAAACTTTCCTGCCTTACTTTTTTTTTGAGTGAATTCACACATTTACTTGATTTACACCATATATTTGCATTAGGCCAAAGCCTATAATGGCTTGACTTGACCCAAACATTACATGATAGAACCATTTGGGCATGTTACTGACACATTGACACACCTCATTTACCTCATGGATCTTTTTTTACCTTCATACCATCTTTGAGAGGACTCAAACAACACATGTAGCACCTTTGGAGACCCCTAGATCACCTAGCCAACATACCTAGATCACCTAGTCAACATACCTAGATCACCTAGACCACTTGACATCAGTGGACTTGACGTCAATGACAACACAAGTGACACATACTTCCAAAATGGATGCATACATGATTTTAGTCGACCTGTATCTAGCAGCAGATGCCCTCGCGAGTCGCCAAAACTACCATCAGTCTCCTGGTCCCAGAAAACTTCAATAAAAAATCTAAAAAAATTCAAGTTGGGGGGGAATTGAGCTAAAAATAGCTCGCTGAGTAGCTCGGTGAGCTGGATGGATCGTTGGGGTGTTGAGTTAGCATGGGGGCTCAGGTTAGATGACCGAGCTCTGCGAGCTTGGCGGTAGAAAATAGGGTTGAAATGTAATGGCGAATAGACTAGGGCCAGGTCAGTGGAGTCAAAGCGAGCTCGGTGTTGAAAGCAGTAGGCGACATAAAGTATAAAACTCACCAAGGTGAGTTGACCATAGGGTTGGCAGTGATCTAAGCACCGAGGTGGGTGAGTACAAATCACTGCTAAGCTCCCCGAGATCAGTGGATTGGAAGCATCAGTGGGTGATGCGGGGAGGCCACCTCAACTTGGTATGTGAGATCAAAGGAATCGCCGAGGTGAGTCAATACAAGGAGCTCGCGTGACTCATTGACGGTCGAGCCAATTGGCATGAGTTCAATGGGAACTAGGAAACATGGAGGCTTGGTGGTGTGCAAATGTAGCAGAGGCCACAATAGGCTAAGTCATGGGGCGATGAAATGAGCTCGATCTCATGTGGAGCTAACAACAAACCATGAAATGGGAGCCCAGGTTTGACTCGGCCAGGGAAAAGATGTAGTCGGAGAACTCATAGGGAAGGAGCCCCTAGCGAGCTAGGATCGTTAGAGCCCGAGGGGAATCAAACCAAGTCATGGAGAGTGAAGTCAATGGGCGAGCTAGGGTCGAGCTTAGTGAGGTGAATGGCAGAGTTGTCTCAGCTAGAGGAGTCGGGTTGTCATGGTGTGTAGCGGCGAACGAAGGGGATCTGACTTGGCAAGTAAAGGCACCCAGGTTTAACACAAGTAGAGTAATGTGAAAGGACCTCAATGTATGGGTGGGGCGAGCATTGATTTATGCAGCAATTTAATGAGGAAAGTCTTACCAAAGGAGCCCCCACATGTGAAGCAAAAGGCAATGCATTCAACACAAAGTGAGAGAAGTAGGAAGAAATAGCTGATGAAAGCAGTGAGTTGACCGTTGAGGAGAGATATTTTATGTTTAGGGAGTGAAATACTTAAGTCTTAAGTGTCGAGGAACCGAAGTTGAAGCGGTGTAGAATGCCACATTGAATGGGAGTGAGTCATGTGGCATCCTGTGGTGAATGATAAGTCACTGACTTGGCAAGTACGAGACTCCTCAAATCACTGAGTGAAAGCAAATCCAAACGCCGAGGCAAGTAGGAGTGGTGTCATTCGCCAAAATGAATGGACGGGGAAATATAGAGTTAATCAGTGAAATGAAAATATTTTGCTTCACTAAAAATAATGCAAAGCAAAAGATAATGAAATCACCGAGAAAAAGGGGATGCCAATCACTGAGGAACACGTGGGCTAGCTCGATGTGTGTTGCAGTGAATCGGAGGTCGAAGTCTTTCATAGTGGGGGCACATTTCAAAGTATAAGTCATGCAAAAGGTCACTGAGTCATTAATATAAATCGGTGAATGGGAAGGTAAAGTCTTATGACGAGCCCACAAACCAAGTAAAGAAAAGTGTAAACAAGACAATGCATGGGATGAGTTACCCCCAATGCAAAGTGGTGTTTTGTGGGCAACAAGCCTTAAGCAATTGAGGAGGTAGAGACTGAGCCATAAACAAGTCACAAAGCAAGTCACGAACTGAGTTGAGGGCGAGTTGGGTGGTGAGCTGGCTCACCACCCCATATAATACACTAAAGCAACCCTAGTTCACTACATTGAAGGACTAATGCAAAAGTGAAGTAAGTGGGAAACTGAAACTACTTTACTTTCTAAAAAAAAGAGAAGTAAAGTAATGTAAAAAAGTCGATGAACTAAGGGTAAGATGAAGTAATGTAGCTCCAAAACACCACAGAGAATGAAAATGATGAGGTAAAGAAAAGCGGTAAATTAAAACTGCTTTACTTCCCTAATAATCAGAAAAGTAAAGTATATGGAGAAGACCGATGGTGAAGGAGAAGTAATTTGGGGTTAGATTCTCGCAGATAAGGAGAAGTTGCAGTAATGGCCCCTTATTTTCCCGTTGAACTACAAATCTTCAAACGGCCATAACTTTCAGTTGGGACCTCCATTTTACGCATTATTAGACTTTTCAAAAAAGTATCAGAGCCCTTTACATGCCAAAAACTTCAGGTTTCAATTTTTTTGATTAAAAAGGGGGGGAATGGCATTACTTCTCTTGCACCCAAATTCACTATACAACCAACTACCACCATTAATGGAGTATGGGAGCCAATTTCTTCTCCCATAAACAAGAGTACAATATGAATGGGCTATGCATATGCCCCATTATGTTTTAATTAAAATTTGCACTTAGTAGGTGGGGAATGCATGCATATGAGAACTTCCATTTTCTCTCTCTCCTCTTTAATTTGTTATGCCCTTAATTATATATTTTACATGGGATGGATATAGCCAAATTTTTGCTATCATAAATTAATATCATGATGTATCTCTTTTATATATGATCTATTATCATTGGTTGGTCGGCCTTGCTGATGGCCATAGCATAGGAATAATATAAATATGGGTTATAGGTAGTGGATGAGAATTATGTTGAGTATTTGAGTCTTATTATATGTTCTAGAGGTTGCCCCCCTCGAAATGGCCAAGCTATTATAATTTCATATTGAGAGAATTTATCTGCAATATTGTGTTATTTTATGTTCTATTGCTGGTGATAATCATAATTAATCAAGTAATTTCATTACAAGTGGTATCAGAGCTTGATCTCGGCCAGGACGACGTCGAACCCTAATTCTGAAGGTTCGGCTATATCTCAAGATTGGTAGCGAATTTTTTTGCAATTTTTTTTGTGGTGAGGTGAAATAAGTCAAGTAAGCTTCTCTCCAAATTTAAATAAGTTTTTACTTGTTTTGCAAAATTTATTACGGTTCTATATTTATTCATAATTTGGCTCCCTAGGCCATAATTTTTGGAAAAATTTTCAAATTTCTTATATTTTCGGAAACCCCTCCAAAAAATAGCTAGGGTTTCTATTTTATAAATTCCTATATTCGGCCAAAAAAAATTACAAAACCCTAAACCCTAAAATTTTTCCCTATTAAGTCTACCCCTAGGCTCACATCCTTCGTCATGGCTGGTAGATCTACCTGAGGCCAAGGAAAAGGACAAAAAACTCTAGGAATGACCCCAAATAAGGAAGATATGGCTTCAGATTCTACTGGTTCAGGAGTATCTAAGGTGGTCATCCAATTTTAGGAAAGGGTAAACAATATGGTGAGTAAGGATGACCTTAATGTTGAGCTTCATCAACTGAAAGGTAGCCTTAGGAGTGAGATTAAGAAGGATTTTCATACAATGCAACAGGAGTTATTGAATGCTATTTCTAATACAACTTCCAATGCTATTCATATGGGTTCTACTAGAAATGGTCACACAGATCCAAATCACGCAAATCAGGGAGGATCCTTTAATCATTCAAGTGGATCTTCTCACCAATGGAGGGGCATGATTCCAAAAGTTGAAATGTGTAAATTTGATGGGAAGGATCCACTCAATTGAATTACCCAAATGGAAAATTTATTTGATCTCCATCAGATCCTAGGAGGACAAAAGGTAACTATGGCATCCTTATACCTAGAACCTGATCAATTGTTTGGTATCGTTGGTTATGTGCTCAAAGGCAAAAGAATGGCCTAAATGTCACCTGGACAGTGTTCACTGAAGAGCTTCAATTACACTATAGTTCTAGTGTTTCTGATAATTACTTCGGCCAATTAGCAAAGTTATGCCAAACTGGTTCAGTTAAGGAGTATGTCCATCAATTCCAAACTTTGTCCTTGCGTGTGGAGGATATTATAGAAGAGTATTTGAATGAACTATTTCTTGGGGGTCTTAAGGACCACATTGAGCATGAGGTACGCATGTTTAACCCACTCAAGGTTGTTGATTCTATTATCATGGCACGTCGAGTAGAGGAAAAATTTCTTTCCAGTAGAAGGAAGACCTTTTCTAGCATAAAATATCATAACACCTTGTCTCCTTCTTACCCTCGGCCAATTCGGTTGACACCTCAACAAATTGAAGAAAAAAGAGCCAAAGGGTTATGCTTTAACTGTGATAGAAAATATGGACCAAATCATAAATGCTCTGATAAAAAATTGTTCTACATTGAAGGATCTGGTGATGAGGAAGAATATGAGGCAACATCAATAGAGGAAGTGGAAAAATTAGAGGAAGAATCTGGAGATCCTCAACCCACTATTTCATGCCATGCTCTATCAGGTATTATTACTCCACAAACCCTTCAAGTTGTGGGTTATCTTAAGAAGCAGAGGGTAACAGTCTTGATTGATTCAGGGAGCACACATAATTTCATCAATCATAAGTTGGCAACAAGACTAAATTGTTTCATCTACCCAGCACCTGAATTTCAAGTAATGATTGCAGATGGTGGCACAGTCCAATGTTCAGGTAAATGCCATAAAGTCAAAATCATGATGGGTGATTACACATTGGAATCTACGATGTTTGCTATTCCAATGGGTGGAGTTGATATTGTCTTAGGTGTTCAGTGGCTCACTACCTTGGGCACCATAGAGATAAATTTCCAGGAATTGTTCATGCACTTTCATTCTGAGGGTAAAAATTTTGAACTTCAAGGTCTACAAGCTAAAGATCCTCTAGTGGTGAGTTCTCACCAAATGTAGAAGATTCTTAAAAAGGGGTCTGAAGGTTTTGTAGCATGATTATTCTCTATAGAAGTCCAACCGCAAATGAAGGTATTGCATCCTAATATTCAAAAGGTTATTAATCAACATGTAGTTGTCTTCAAGGAACCAAGAGGATTGCCACCTAAAAGGGAGCATGATCATGCTATTCAGTTGATTCCAGGAAGCCAACCCCCCAACATCAGGCCTTATAGATATCCATATGTGCCAAAGAGTGAGATCGAGAAGATGGTGGAGGAAATGTTGGAAATGGGTATTATTCGTTACAGTCAAAGTGCCTATTCTGCTCCCGTGGTGATTGTGCGTCGCAAGGATGGAAGATGGCTCATGTGTCCAGATTACAGAGAGCTTAACAAGTTCACTATCAAAGATAAGTTTCCTATTCCCACCATTGATGATTTATTAGATGAGTTACATGGTGCCATTTATTTTACAAAACTAGATCTGCATTCTGGGTATCACCAAATTAGAGTCAAGCAAGAAGATATTCATAAGACAACTTTTAGAACTCATCAAGGCCATTATGAATTCCTAGTGATGCCATTTGGCCTTACCAATGTTCCCTCCACATTCCAAAGCTTGATGAATTCAGTATTTAGACCATTCCTAAGAAATTTTGTCTTAGTATTTTTCGATGATATACTCATCTACAACAAATCGTGGGAGAAACACTTACATCACGTCAATACTATCTTAGAAGTCTTAGAGAAACATCAACTTTATGTCAAGCCTTTAAAGTGTTCTTTTGGGGTACAGGAAGTGGAATACTTGGGCCATATTGTTTCTCATGAAGGTGTTAAGGTGGACCCTCACAATATCCAGGCCATGGTGGAATGGGAAACCCCAAGAACCCTCAAACAATTACAAGGTTTCTTAGGTCTCATAGGGTATTATCGTAGATTTGTCAAAAACTATGGTAGTATAGCTTCACCACTCACAAAATTATTGAAGAAGGACTCCTTTCAGTGGAATGAGGAAGCATCTAGGGCATTTGAAAAATTGAAGGTAGCTATGTGCACCACTCCAGTATTGGCAACCCCAGATTTCTCCAAAACTTTCGTAGTTGAGTGTGATGCTTCGGGAAATGGAATCAGGAGCAGTACTAATGCAAGAAGGACACCCCATTGCTGTTTGAGAGCTGACAAATAAAAGGAAAGAATTTGTTAAAACCCACATATGAAAAGGAAATGATGGCAATACTACATGCAGTCAAACAATGGAGACCATACTTGATGGGTAGACATTTTAAGGTAAAAACTGATCATGATAGTTTGAAATATTTCTTAGAACAACGTCTATCTTCATAAGAACAACAAAAATGGGTCACTAAGATGTTGGGATATGACTTTGAGATTGTTTATAAGAAAGGAAAGGAAAATTTGGTCTCTGATGCTCTGTCTAGGAGGGATGAGTCCGCCGAAGCATTGTTATGTGCCATCTCTATACTACATGCAGATTGGGTAGATCAAGCATGAGAAGAATGGAAGAAAGATGCAACCACACATACTCTCATTCAAAATCTCTAGGCAGATCCATCCATATCAGATCAATTTATATGGAAGGGGGATACATTGTGGTATAAAGATCGGTTATATCTATGTAAGAACTCTACACTTAAACACCATGTTCTTTCAGAGCTACATTCTTCTCCAATAGGTGGCCATGCTGGGGTCCTGAAAACATATCATAGAGTTAAGAAGGATTTCTTTTGGGAGGGGTTGAAAGGAGATGTTCAAAAATTTTGTGGCAGAATGTTTGGTTTGCCAAAAAAATAAGGGCGAGACCATTAAGACACCTGGTCTTCTCCAACCTCTGTCTATTCCTAGTGAGAGATGGGAAGAGGTATCAATGGATTTCATCACAGGATTACCTAAATCAAAAGGGAAAAGTGTCATCATGGTCGTGGTAGATAGACTTACCAAATATGCTCATTTTTGTGCCATGGCTCATCCTTTCACAGCTAGTACTGTTGGCCATCTCTTTTATGGATACAGTTCAAAAGCTCCATGGCACAACCAAAAATTATAGTAAGTGATCATGATCCAATATTTACAAGTAACTTTTGGACTGATTTGTTCTCTTGTCTAGGTACCCAACTAGCCCAGAGTTTCCTCTTATCATCCCCAATCAGATGGGAAAACTAAGGTGGTAAATAAATGTTTAGAGGGATATCTTCTGATGTTTTACTTCAGATAAACAAGAACGTTGGGTGCAATGGTTGCCACTGGCAGAATGGTGGTACAATACTTCATTTCATACCTCATCCAAAATGTCTCCATTTCTGGCACTTTATGGGTACCATCCTCCATCACTCATATCTAGCTTGAAGGTCAAACCAAAGGTGAGAGCAGTCGAAGATCACATTCAACATCAACATGAGGTACTCTCTAGTCTTAGAGAAAATTTGGCACGGGCACAAAACCGTATGAAGCAATAGGATGATCAACATAGGAGTGAGCGAAACTTTGAAGAGGGAGACTTTGTTTTTGTAAGGTTACAACCATATAAGAAATTATCCTTGAAACAACAACAAAAGGATAATAAGCTTGCTCCTAAATACTATGGTCCTTACCGAGTTTTGCAGAAAATTGGTAGTGTGGCATATAAGCTAGAGCTCCCTCCAGGAAGTAGAATACATCCAGTCTTCCATGTTTCTTGCTTAAAGAAAGTTATTGGGCAACACATTTCCACCCAATCAGTGCTTACCGAAACTAGATGAGGAAGGAAGGATCATATTGGAACCTGAAGGAATTCTTTAGACACGCACCAAAAGACTGAGGACCAGAGTCATTACCGAGTACCTGATCAAGTGGAAGAATATGAATATTGAGGATGCATCATGGGAAGATGAAGCATTCATGTAGAAGCATCTAGGGCTTCCCAACATTGGGGACAATGTTGCTTTGAAGGGGAGGGGCATGTTACGCCCTTAATTATATATTTTACATGGGATGGATATAGCTGACTTGTTGCTATCATAACTTAATATCATGATGTATCTCTTTTATATATGATCTATTATCATTGGTTGGTCGGCCTTGCTGATGGCCATAACATAGGAATAGTATAAATAGGGGTTATAGGTAGTGGATGAGAATTATGTTGAGTATTTGAGTCTTATTATATGTTCTGGAGGTTGCCCCCTTGAAGTGGCCAAGCTATTATACTTTCATATTGAGAGAATTTATCTGCAATATTGTGTTATTTTGTGTTCTATTGCTGGTGATAATCATAATTAATCAAGTAATTTCATTACATAATTTCTCCTATAAATTGTAAGCTCTTTTCATTTTGAAAGCGGGGGTTCTCAGCTTACCGAAACTCTACCCAAAATTTATCTAGGAACAACTAATGTGCTAACAGGCCTTCATTTTGGACATCTTGCATGATGATCTTGGCATCTCCTTTGCATTTGTAATGAATCGTGTATACTAATGGAGCAATAAACTTAAGTCTTATGGATATTCTCTACCCTCTACTTGTGTTCTTTGCTTTCTCTTACCTCTTCATTGTTGTTGTAGTTGTATTTTGCCAAATTTATTTTGTCTTATAGGTTTTTGAATTGTTGTGATCTCATGGAGATGCTAGTTTGAATGTTGTTGTTGACATGTGGTGATATTTTCACCCTCTCTGTAACTCCATTTTAAAAAAATCATTTTCACACATTAGGGAGATTCCCTACAACCCCCTTTTCTTGGTGCATCACCTCATGTAGTTAGATTTCACAAAACATTTTTCATGCTATTTATCTTTCCCTGGTCCCTTGGAAGTCAAGTAGATTAGAGGTAGTTGTTAGATTTATTTCCATTAAATAGGTAGTTGTTGCATTAGTTTAGGAAGAGGAACCAACCTTCTATGGAGAATTGCTTCAACTGCAAGGTCCCACACCTTGAAGCAATTCCACGTTACCTAGTCACACATATTGCCTTAACACAGTCACATGCTAAACAATCAAAGGGTGTTGTGATTTGGTGATAACACTATGTATTGTGTATACTGATGGTGAATGTTGGTACTTGTGAATCTTTCTTTCCTAGTTCTTGCATATTCCATTTTACCTTCATATGAAGTTAATTCTTTTTCTTAGCAAGTTGTATGTTGTGACAAACAAATCTTATCTGTGATAGTTGTGGAAGCGTATATGAATACCTTCTATTATTGTTTAAGTTTCTAACCTTCATACAAATTATTTATGTTAAGAAGTAAAGATAGGAAGTTGTGTCTATTGTTATCCTTTTGTTAAATGTTTTGTGCTTGCATAAGTTGATCATTATGTTCCTTAACTATTGGTGCATCACCACTTTCTTTATTATAGTTATCCTTCTTCCCTTTTCTCAGAAAAGATTTTAATAAGCCGTAGTTTATTTCCAGTATAATATGTTTTGCATCCTATGTCTTTTTATCATATGTACATAGTTTCAGCAGGAAGTCGACCTTCTCCGGAGGTTCATCCCAAGGAGCCAAGGTCCCACACCTTGGGGATTTTCCCATGTTTCACTGGATCATCTAAAGATTATACAGGTGCAAGAAATCCAAGTGACAACAATTCCCTTTTAAATTTGAACTATTTTATACATTTGGGCCTCATAATCCATCTATAGTAGTGTGGTTTTGTGGGTAGAATATTTTTGGGGTGAACAGAAAGCCTTGTGACACTCTTCTTCTCACCCTTTTAGGTAGGCTTTTGGGATGGATATAAATCCTATGCCACCCCTCATATTTTTATAATGTTATTTGGGGCGATCAGAAATACCCGGTGACACCCTTCTTTAGTGTTGGGTCGAGTGACACCCCAATTCCCTTTTGGCTCCCATATTTCAATCAATAAAAATTGGGATCTGATCATCCCCAATCCTCCAACATCTCAGTTCCAATCCATATCTCAAAGAACTTTATCAATGAGATTTTCTTTTGGCAAGTCAAATGGGTGTACTCTTTCCCTTGTTTTGATCATTTTTCAAATTTGGCAAGTTAGTTTCAATTACATTTTGCAAATATGAGTTGAAATTTAATTCTCTTTATGGACATTGACTACACTTTGTGTCGCAAGTTTCACTATGGAGAGATCATGTCAACACTTAAGTGAATTAAGCATCTCAAGTAAAGACATAATGTGTTTACACACTTAGGTATCCGATGGATAAAAGAATGCACTAAGAGGGTACATACATTTGTGATCCAGTTTCTGACTAGTCTTAAAAGCATGGTCGGGCGTTTATAGTCAGATTATAGGGTTTTGGAGGACCTCTCCAAATCTAATATCACACTTCATTTTGCATAAAAATGTCATACGGAAACAGAAAACCCGACAGGAACAAAATTTCGGAAGGGTACGCTAAACCCGACAGCAAGGGGAAATCGGGTTGCTTGGTCAGGCGAAAAACTCGGATAAGCATGGATGTCTACATCATCTATCACTTTGATACCATCCCAAGCCCGAATGCATAAGCAAGTTATTGTTCCGAAGCCGACAATAAAGGAAATCTGATAATAACATACCAGATTATGTTTTCGGGAAAGCACAAGAGCTATCAATACACATGCCGCGGAAATCCATCACAATCTCGATGCGGATGCTAGAATACATTACCGAACCCGACCATGAATTGAATTGACTGCGGGAAATAAGACAATATCGTACATATTTTGAGTCAGTTGAAGTGCTTACTACTACCTAGATCATGATGGATGAAGAAATCCGCACTAATTGATATTGGTAGTTAAGTTAATCTCCATTTTCTCACTAGTAAGATAACTTTCCCTTCTATAACTTGTAAAGAATGGGCTTTTCCTCAACACTGGACATTTTGTTTTGTGCCTAACTCCACATAACTAGTACACCTAGACATGCTAACCCAAAAAATGTAGGGATAACACAAGTGTAATAATTCCCATACTAATGAAATAGATAATGCAACCTATAACTAATGGCACTTTGCACTAAAATAGTATCACCCCTGGAAGAGGGAACCTTAATGGATGAAATGTGGAAGTGCTCTCAGCCCTCTACCTACTTTACTAGTACGTCCTTCCGAATGATTTAGCTGTCAAAATCTGGCCATCTGTGCATATCTTTTGCATCACATTTTATTGGTTTGAAAATATTGGCAACTACATATGCATCTTCATTCCTCGGTGCATTCTACCTCCTTAGCTTAGGTAAAGTAAATATGAGATTTCTCTCTCCCTGTCTCCTATGGTCAGTTAGAAAAGGTTCTTGGGTAAACCAATGCGTTTCATAGAGATGCATTTTGACACATAGGAATGAGAGATCCGGCCTTCATCCGGAGAGCCATTTCTGATCTTCGCGAGGTCCCACACTTGACCGACTAAAAGCTCAATCATGTTGTGCAAAGAGCATTTCATGAAGAAAGAAATTTTTCATAGTCAAAACGCTTATTTTTAAAGTCCCAGGGGAAATGCTACATTTCAACAGCTCAAGCCAAGTTTCATTCTTCAAGAAATTTATGCAATTGTTACTTTGTCTTAGTTTTTCACTCACTTATAAGACGAGGAGAAACTCTTCCAAAGTGACACCTAAGTATTTTTCACCCCTAATTTGATCTACTCCTTTGATATCTTGTTGACTGTTGATTTGATCACAAAGAGGATGAAACTTATGCACATATGTTATTGAGCTCATTGTGTCTACCACTTTTAGCACCCATGCATTACATTCTATCCTCATCTTGAGACTGGACTGGTAATCGGCTCAAAGGGTGTTGGTATGTATCGGTCTTATCTTGATAGAAATTTGATCTATGAAATGTCACGTCCAAGATGTCTTTGGCACCTCATGTAGCTAGGCATATGAGACTCATCATCAGATATACCAAACTGAGGTTTAATACTTTGTCTTACATGATATTGATACAATTTCTATACTTATATCTTGTTTCTCGATAAACGTGGTTAAATTTTCAAGATCTGATACCATTACACTGGGTCACTTGCTTAACAATTCCTTGGTCATACTTAATGTGAATTTTTACTCTTCCAAACATTTCCTTATACCTTTAAAAGTGTCAAATGCACTACATTTACTCTCTAATCATTGTCTAAGACCATCACTTACAAATATGATACTAATAACAATGTGATTTCTCCACAAATTCCTTGACAAGTAACATCACACTCTAAGTGAGCAACCCATACACAAGTTTCTCAAGCACTTATCAACTCCCAATTTTTGGGATTTAGCGACTTGTTTGTATCTAGATTGGTTATCCAAAGTATTATTTTATAGGAAATACAATTCAACCCTTTGCCTAATACTTAATCCTTGTTTATTTTAAACTTTACATAAGCTAGTTATATCCATATGGTTTGATCATCTTGCTAGGTCAAGAACTACATGTAGTTTGAGATACTTCTACATAGGGAGTATTTCCAATGTAGATTGGCATTTTTTTTTAAATTGCACTTCAATTTTCCTTGCGACTAACGTTCATCTTGTAGACTCTTGTACTTTTCTATAGGGTTTGAATCCTTATTTTAGATCCTTTTGATCCTTTCACACATGTTCAATAACTTAGGTTGTCCAAAATTTGTCATATTGTTGCAATTGTGTTCATCACGATGTATAGGAAGTTCCTTAAATTCCTTTTGGACAAATCCCCATTGTTTGAAAAATTTCTATTTTGTCACCATTACGATACACGAATTGCTAACATGAAACTTCCTTCACATATGAATGAGTTCAATACATACAATCATTGGTCTGCAGCATCCTAGACCTAGACACACAAAGTACTTATAGATTAATTATAGCAGGGTTTCTACACGATTGTCAACAATAGATCAACCTAGATTTAGGGATTCACATCAACTAAGTACATGCTCTCATCATGCACCTAGAGCTCGCATTTAGCACTTGTTTTCACTAGATAAATCTTACTTATGGCCAAACCTAAGTATCCCCACCTTCAACTCATAGTCGGTGGTATGGTAAATTGGATATTTTTGATCCAAATTATTATTTGGGTTCCCCCCACTTTTTTTCTAAGATACAAGATAATTAAATTCTTCTTCTGATTCACTCTCAATTATTTCAGTTTGAGTTAAATTACTAATCTAAACTATCTTTTAAAGGGCACAAATTTTTGGCCCAAACTCATTCTGTTGATGCATTCATTCAATAAATATTTATTCTAGGTGGTACCTTGATACTTAATATTTCCTAAACATAGTGTTGTACTCCTCTTTAATATTTTTTTCACTACATTATTATGCGTGATTCCTTACCACTCATTCAATCTCAAATATATCGATTTTCATTTTCTTAAGTACTATAGTCCTCCCTGTTCTTCCACTAGGAAAAGTCCCCTTGGGGGTTTATTATTATAATTTTCATGTGTGTTATAAAGATGTGTGAATATTTAAGTCACATGATTCTTATCCAGTGTGCCATATATTATAGTCTAGTAAATTGACATTTAAAATGTTATTTTATATTTTGTTCATATTATTCTTTGCATATTATCTCTTTAATTATATGTGTTACCAAAATATTTTTCAACCTTTTTATTTTTTTTTCCTTTTCATAAATCTTCAACAAACATGGGATAAATTTTTTGTCTTGTCGTAATTTTTATGCTCAAAGTTAACAATAATACAATTATTGTAAGTGCCAAAATAAAACAAGAAACCTCCATAACAATACAGAGAGCATTATCAACTTAAAAGGTGC